>JAGVSQ010010982.1:0-12547 GCA_022683975.1 Rhyacophila evoluta
ACATTAGTTGATCATTCAATAATGGAAGTTTCAATAGCTGTGATCTATTGATCTCGAATATTTCTTGATAGAACAGTTTGTGTTCCCCTGTATTAATATCTAATAACCTTACTCCAGTATCTAAATCAAACTTTAACTTTATTAACTACACCGAACTTTTTTTTTACGTGGTCTCAAAATAACACAGTGTTGCATCCTCCATGGTTTTTTTTTTGTTTAAATCCAGTAAAAGTCAAAATTTGAAAAGAAATATTGCACAGGCTTTGGATAATTGGTGATGAAAGTGATGTTGTACTAAATGTGCGTCAACGGATTCGTCTATCGTTTAGTATCGTTTTAATAAAATTAAAATACAATAAATAAAAATGAAGTTTATTTATTTTATACAAGGAATCTTACCCACCATTATTTTTTTTATTTTAGTACACTTTTTACACGGTATTTCGTGAAACGTACTCATCGTGTAAATAAAGAGTTTGGTACGTTTTGATATTTTTTTGAGCGAGACATTTTTGCAATATTGTATTTTTATTTTAAAAAATCGAAACAAAACAACTTGTTTTATTTTTCGTTGCTACGTATAATAAATCTGTTCGAATTATTGTTGATAAATTGAGTTAACCTTCAAATAGTAAAAATTATATTTTATATTAAATTTATTGATATTCGTACTTTTATACGCCAGTAAAAATATGTTACAGTATGAAAAAGTAACGACTCACTTTTTATCCTGATATAAGTATCACGTTCATGAACTATGTGACTAAAATGTTATACTGTTGAATGTAGTTTAGAGGAAAACTTCCAAGCCACAATCTATCGATTGCGAGAAAAGCGCGATTGAAAATTTTCAGAATCAAAGTAAGATCTGCTAAGACTTTTTATGTTATTAATACCATAATATTAAATTTCAATAGTTAAATAGCATACACTTCGTCTTTCCTGATTACTAGATTATTGAAAAACGTTGTACTCTAAGGGTTTTAAATATTTGTGGGTGTAATTAAAATATTGATCGTTTTGCGCTTGGATTTTTATTAATAGTATGAGTCTTTGCCCATAGATCCATGGAATTGGTTTAATTTTGTTAAAAAATAAAAAAAATATCGATAAAATACAACACAGCAATATATACGAACATTTATTGAAAAAATATTTGAAGGTGGCATTATGATAATTATTAGAATTTAGAATAGGTATGATCATTTTTTTTTCTAATTAAGTAACGCCATATCTAAACTTCAAAGCCGAAACGGTTAAACTACATGGATGTTTTGGAGATAATATTTTTTGTAAATCTTTAGTATGTGGGTTAGAAATAACAGAGATTACTTCTTCTGGGTGTATATTTCTGATCGGGTGTCTTTTTAAAGTAATGATGTTTTCAAAGTATTAAATGTAAAAAAATGAAAAATTTCAATTTGTGGCGTGGATATCTTTTGCTTAAATGCATCCATATTATATTAGCAACAGGGTATGTTTGCCAAGGCCACATGTTGGACACGCAACACGACGAAGAAAATTGTCACGATATAAGCCCAATGTCGGAATTTGGATTCACGCATTATGAAAAATTGTAATTGGAAGATTTTATGGAAGTATCGTTCGTATTATACACAGTACGTTTTTTTACCAGGATTCAAAAAGATGAATAATTGTCAATCTATATATTAAATATACTTATAAACTTCATGAAATCGTTTGGAAGTCTTATATCATACAAAAATATTAGATAGTATTAAATGCACTCACAGTAATAATATAATACAAACGACTAATTTTGCTTTAAATTTTAGCGTGCCTTATTAAAATATTTGAAAACTTATTTTACTATTAAACCGTATAGGTTATTATTAAAGTATCTCGGTTTTTAACCGTTTGACGACGAGCAAGATTCAAATTTATTCACAAAAAAACCGGGTGCGAAATTGCGAATTTTTCGGCGTTTTGAGAAACTTAATAATGCTATTATGATTCTTAAGATGTATAATGATAACTTTTGCATTAATCATGTTATGATATATATGTAATATGAAAAAATTGCAGTATGTTGAATAGTTGACGTATGTTTATTATAAAGAATACAAAGTAAAAGCTCTAAAAATATTTCCGATTGAGTTTACGATGACCCGCTCGCCCGAAAAAAGTCGTCGAAAGTCATTGTCGTCATGACAGGGTTAATACATTCAGCGTTTATGATTTTTTCTGGTAATTCGTGGCTGTTTTCGTAATTTTAAATGCGTTGCTATTGAGCGTATAAATAATATGGCGCGACACGTGTTTAAATTGTAGACTTGATAGAAATAATATCAAGTAAAATACTTGACTATGTTTTTATGTTTAATTAAATTGCAGGGCATTAAAAATGAAGTAGGATTGATTATTTTATAATTATTGTATGTGAAATCTGAAAAAGCCAAATAGCGAAAACCGGGTCTTATATTACAATTAAGAATTAAAACATTGCGGAAAATCATAACAACCGCTTACTGCCAAGATCTCGTTTCTCAAAATTTTACGAATTTATTAGCAAATGTCATGTGGCAACTGTTCGTAGATCAGATATTCACTCCAATAAAATTACAAGAAATTCACGCATCGATGGCTCAATATGCAAATTTTTTAAGTCCATTTTTGAAAATATTACAAAAGAGAGTAAACACTGATTATTTTGTAATTTATTTTTACAATTATTTTAATATAAAAACACATTTTAAACAATTTATTCGTAGAGTTATTTACGAACGACATACTTTTGATAGATCTGAATGCAAAATAGCAGAGGTATATATTTTACAGTGTATGTCTCAGATCCGAATAAATTTGTTAAATTTCGATACATTTAAATGAATTCAATTTCAAATTAATTGATTATGGAACTTGCACATAATATCGTACAACAAGATGGTATTATTAAGTAATTTTCAGCTGAAAGTCGACTGGTCAATTTTACACTTCAAGCAATCGATATGATAGTTTTAATTATTTGCTAGTAAATAGTGTTAGAACAGGTTTCTGTGAATTTTTAAGTAGGTATTAGCAGGAAGCTAAAGGTATATACTCTGTTGAGATAGGATAGAGAATGGTGACAACTTTTTTTGCATTTGTTTTATGTTATGGTTTAAATATTTTATATAAAAAAACTGATTCATTGATAACCTACAAAATATTAGTATAGTATCATTAGGAACCCGTTGCTTGAGTCAATAATTATACTATACCATCCATGTTCTAAATTTGAATCCGAATCATCAGCAAAATGAAAATCTATTTTTGCAATTTTAAAAAAATTGTCATGTTTTTCCATTGATCACTCAATTTAAATTCAGGATTTTAACTGTCTCCCTCCACTATAAAAGCGCGCGTGTTTATATTTATAAACATGTTTTACTCGGTTTGTAGGTGATTCAATAATTATTTGGTATGTAATTATAAAGAAATATTGTTCTTTTTGGTATTCATAAGTCAAGCTTTAAGCTATTTATTTCTCGGACCAACTCAATTTATTGGTATCTATGTCATTAATTCTACTGGATATACCAAAAGTATTGTATACAACAAGTAGTATTCAACAAGTTGTCAATGAATTTGTCGTGGAAAAACGATACTTAATTTCTATTTGAAACAAAGAAAAGTAACACTGTCCCCGTGCCATTAAATTTCGTGAATAATTCGAAGACTTAGGCATTTTTGTGAATATTTATTTAATGATATAAGTTCTTTGCTAGCTAAACTATCACGCGATTTGACCGAACTGTCGTGCCTGCCGTACACATAAACAAAAGATAAGGTTGACACACACTACAGTATTTCGCCACTTTCCATCGAGGAAATTTTTATACCAATTATTAAGCCGTTACAATTAATATACGATAGTGCTTTGTGGTGTATGTGAACTTCTACTTTAATGATATATACAATTATAATTTCATCTATATTATCATTTATAAAAATAGATTATTTCACAAGGACACACCTGAAAATACTACTGAATACATGTCAAATCTGTTTATAAGGCATAACAAACTAACGGAATTTCTGGAATAAAGAATATTTTTCCTAAGTCGAACGAACGTCCATGCAAAATTAACCAAAGTATCGTTGAAGAAAAGTACAAAATTTCAGTATGGCGAAATTCGTTGACCAACAAAATGGGTCAACAAATTTCATATAAAGTCAAGAAGGTACACTTTATTTGGTTCATTTTAAGATTGGTCGAAAATAATCAAAAATGTAGCCAATTAAGACTGAATGAAAGACTTAGCATATAAGGGGAAATAAACTTTGTAAAGATGAAAAGTCGCTGGTGAAATACAATAGAAAACATTGCTCATTTGCTGTTGTCATTGTTTTTCCTATGACTCCAAGGAAATAATATAACACACCCATATAAAGAAATGAATGTGGAATCAGTGGCGTAGCTACCATGGAGCGATTGCTACTCTGGCAAGAATCGTGGAAGGGGAGCGAGGCGGGTGCAAAGTTAGAAAGAATAGCGTAGAAAATATTTTTTATCACATATTACTCAATCTTGAAAGGAGAGTATATTCTGATTTTGTGAAGGAAGTTATGATCTCGATCAAAAATAAATCCTAAAGTTGCCGACGTAGTATGGATAGAAAATAAATTTCACCAGAGACAAAGGAGCGCTGCAATTTTACTTGCTCCAGGGTACCGAATATGTAGCTACGCCACTACCTGTATTTGATATACGTATGTATACTGTAATTTTGAGCTGGTTTATTCTGTTCAAAAGATCATTCACACGATGACCTTTTTATCCTAAATTGTAGAATAAACCTGCCAGGTGTGATGCTTATACAGATAACAATCTATGTTTGATGAAGTTACTTAGAGTGTCAATGAATTTCATCCGAGCGAAGCGAGTTGAGCGGATACTAATTTACAAATTTCTGGAAAAGGATAATAATTTTTACTATGTCGGTTTATAAAATAAATACCTATTATTAATTTTGATTCTATTTGAACCGGTAAATAATTATCTGTAAATGACAATGTCAGCAGATTTTATACCATAAATTTAATTTATATGTACCCACAAACAAACATATGTTATTTAAAATAGTATCAAATTTGTTAATATTCAGATATTAATTATAAAAAAAGGTTGAAATATTAATGTTGAGTTCAGAAAACCGCACCTTTTGGCATAATCTTTTTTATTAAAAACACGTAGCACTCTGTGTAAGTATTATTTCATGTGTCATGCGAGGATTTTACATTAATTCTAATTAACACTTTGAATGCGTATGTAGGTCTAAAGCTAAGGTGACGTGACGTATTCATTTTTTTTGGATTCTGAATGTAATTTTTTTTTCTAGAAAAAATATTAATTATAGTAAATAGATAATATTTAATTATGATGTCTAAAAATTGTGAATATGTAATTACTTTATTTACCAGAATAATGTAAAAAGTAATAATACATTTTAGTATTTAATTATTTATAGGATAATAAAAATATCTAAGACTGATACGGAAAATATTTCTTTTGATGTGAATTAATTTCTCGAGATTCTTTTAAATTACCTCTTTGTAAAATTAGGTGGAATTTAAGTAGACGGTATATTATGAAATCTTGTTCATATTAAAACTGCAGTGTGTAAGCTGTTTCCTTAATGTCATTGTAGAGCGAAAGAAGGTCATATGGAAAACTCATTCCCAACCTATGTGAGTTGTTTCTTATTGCTTAATATTATTATAAACGCTTTATCCACTTCAAAAGTGAACATATAAACTTGTAATGGATGAAGATTCCCCTTTTTGAGGATAATTTGTACAATAAGTCCTAGCTGTACACCAAATAAACATTTATTTATATATTCAAGCTTATAATACAATTGGAATCCTCAAAAGGGTTATGCAGTTGTTAACAGTATAATATATAAATTAAGCGCTTTTAGCAGTCATGGAAGCGCTAGAACCAGCTGGAAGATATACTGCAGGTGCCTCCGGAAAACGTCAGTCCTGCTCTATCGTCTATTGACATTGAACAATTTCAGCGTTATAAAAAACTATAAGGTACTAGAGATTGTATTATGTAGAGTTGTATCGAATAATATAAAATGCAAGGTGGTTAGTAGATGACAGAGATTCCCAGAAGTGCTAATGGAAATTTGCTATAAGCACGAAGAGGATGCAGTAGAAGAGGCAAACAAATTTTAAATTAAGCATACTGCGCAGTGCCAAGTATTATAATTTTAGGGTAAGGTAATTAACTGTTATTAGTAATGCATACTAACTTTGAATGACAACAATTTAGGACATTTAAATTGAGTAAGAGACCATAGTCAAGAAGAGACTTATAACCATAGAAATACAGCTAAATATTTAAATTTAATCGATTAGGTGCACAGCAGCAAAAGGGTTCAATGAATAATAATTTTAGCGCAGTGTTGCCAGCACAAAACGTTAGTGGCCTTATCGAATGTCAGCAGCGCTTAATAACATTCATACGGCTCCATTTTCAAACGGGATTAAATATAAAATTTTGATTCAAATTAGAAGAGTATACGCTAGTTTGCCATTAAATAATAGTATGTATTCATGCCAAATTGAATATTGTGTATTTCAGACACATTAGTGTATATGTCTTAAAGTCTATCAAAAAAGTTATCATTTAGACATTTGTCTTAATGTGACCAATGTAGTACACAAATGCAAAACAGTTAGATACTTACGATATGATTGTCGACTTTTTTCTTCTATATTCTTCGTACGAATCAACGTATTGGGTCTAGCAGATAATAAAAACGTATGCAATATTAAAAGAAATACAGATAATTCTATCTTAATAATAGTGTTGTCCGAATATTAAGACAAAACAAAGATTATAAGTTAATATTGCGTGTTAAATTGCAAAAAATAGCAATGTAAACAACTAAAATTTAAAAAAAGAACGAAATAAATTTGGCCTAGACGCGATTATTTACATTATCAAATTTCCCGCCTTTTAGTCAGTGGTTTGTAAATTCAGTTACTATCACGAGATGGCGCTAGCAAGAATAAATAATAATAGGTATCATTCTAAAAACATCGTTTGAATTTTATTAGGGTTTGACAGCTTATCATGAGTCATGTTTTATTTATGTAAAAAATAAAATAACTCGGCAATTATTTTCTCATTATTTTTATGTAATATATTAAATAAACATTATATGTTAAAGAATAAGATTTAAATAACTTTTATCATTCAGCATATTGATGTAATTTTCGTCGTATAGATGTAGCTGTATGTAATTCAGAAGAAGACGTTTTCCTACAATAATAAAATAATTTAGGGATATGAAAGCATAGAATAATTACTTAATAAGGAATACTATTACAACGGTATGAAATTCTGTTTTTGAGCTCGGGTGTAATTAAAGAAAACCATTTAGGATTTTAATAATGTGGACTCCAACTCCAACAATAGTAATGATAAAAAAAAAATTGATATACGAAATATTATACATTAAAAATTATTGTTTTTTTGACACTGTTAAAAATATATTAATAAATCAATTTTCTTCGATGATCTATAATTTTATAATCAATTTGTAATATCCTGGCTTTCTTGAATTATTTAAATGGTTGACCATGGTGTGATATATAATATTCGAAACAAAATAAAATTATTGTATGTACCAGGGGTTCTCAACCTTTTTAGGTCCTATAATACATTATAAAATGCCAATATGGCGTAGGTGGCTATTTATTTTTAAAGCTGATTTTTAAAGACTGACAATAATGAATATATTACATAAAAGAATATTTCTAAGTGTAGTTTTGGCAGATTAAAAATTTAAAAAATACCGCTAACATTATTTTGATCAATGAATACATACAATGTTACTTATAAGCAATTACTCTAAAATTCAGTGTGATATTTGGCATTACATTTCGTTCGCTATTACCTCATAAAAAAATATGAAAGTATGATGATATTCCTGTTCTGAAACAATCATTAATATACTCATGGGTGGGTAAAGATCATTATTTTGATTGAACAATGTCCATGGTCGAAAATAATGATACGTAAAAGTATGTGGAAACGAAAAAGATTGTATATAAAAACTTCATAAAGTGCGCCACAGTGCACGGGGATATGCAGTTGAGTACCTCAGTAAAATAGATTACTCTGAAAAAGTAGAAAGTAAAAAAGTTAACATATGAAATAAATAATTTATATGAATGGTGGAACAAATTCTAAACAATTAAACTGTTTGTTATATTATATTTTGATTCATTTGTTTTACGAGCCATCGCCGTTATACGAGTATTTTAAAATATAATAATTATTGCGATAAAGTAACGAATAATTAAATTGAATTTCGGTATCTGAAGATAATTCCCGGAATAAGTTAAAAATAACTTCTTGGTTACAGTTGTATGAGTACCACATAATTTTACAGCTTTCATGTTTGAGAAGGCGTAGTATAAAAAAAATAAAGCCCCAGGAGAACTAATTAATTTGCGGCTTGCCCAACTGAAAGTAAATTTAATTTAAGCAAAGGAGAGAACACAACAATTTGCAAATTAGAAAAATAAACTTCACCTTTTAACTGACGTCATAAAAATATATGCAATTACGACTCACTATGATAACAGAGCTTTCAAAAAGACACGTGGACTAGATTTATTATAATTGAAAATACTATGATTTATTATTCACGAATTAATTATAATTACTGAAAATTTTTAGCACTAACCTGTTAATCAATGTAAAGACTTGTGTATATTATTTATTGTCTTTGATAATATTGTAAAAAACAGAAACAGTTTATTTCAAAGAGTTTATTTGGAGCTTCAAAGTTTATGTGATAGTGTATAATGTTTGAATTTATGATATTTGTATGATTTTATTGATTCTTTTATATGCGATGAAATTTTGAATAAACCAACTAAAACAGATATGATCGCGTTTATACAATATTTCAGAAAATATACAATATAAAGCAATGAAATTAGATGCATTTTCAAATTAATTTATTTTATCTTTAGACTATTAAATATAATATTTCAAAAGTCGCCGAAATACATTCGTTTATATTTACATATTTTGTTCTGATTTCTGCAGCGTGAAGGTAATGATAAATTTTTCAAGAGTAGGTGTGAATCTTTTGATTAATTGGATATACATATGTGGAAAATAGCCAACTGGCTTCTGGTTGGTTTTGTTTGATTTGTCTGAGAAAATTAATAAAAGGACTGGATACGTACAAGTTTTTCAATATGCCAGTTTCATAAACTAAAGATTTTTCGCCGGCTGGATTTTTTTGAATATACAAATGTGATATTTATTATCAATCGATTTTTGAATACATTAAATCATCACAATGTATCACAAATACAAGAAATGCACATAATAATAAGTATCCAAGACAATTATAATAATTAGTAGGATGAAATCCCTTCTATTTTTTTTTCTTGTTGATAATCTCTCTGAACAGCAGCCCACTGTAAAAAGAAATACAAAAAGTAAACAATAAATATTATAATTACCTAACGTAAATAATACTCGGCGAATTTTTGTGCAGTATTTATTTCAAGGAGTAATCTGGCTACGAAATAAAAACTGTTAAATCTTTTTAAATATCTATGTTCTCACACTCACTTCAAGATTGTTGTATACATCACATTGGTACACATCGGTTAGGTCAACGAATATATGGGGATATGACATAATGAAATAAATAACAAATTTGTATTAAACTTTATAAAAATACTAAAGTTCAAATAATCAATTATTTATCGTAGCGTTACGCGAGTGGTTTTAAATTAAAAATGCCAAAGTCCCGATTTATAATGCAAGCCTTTCCGACATTTTTTAAATTGTGACCCTTCACACGTCGAGCGGTTTCAACCGCCGACATCCTCAAAACCCGTGCGAGCGTCGTCAATCACTTGCCAAACATTTGCCGACTGACTAATTACTTTCGAATTCCCGTATTTTACCGCAGCCCGTTTTACTCCCAGTACAGGGTCATCAAAACAAATTGAACATGTTGTAAATTATGACGTACAAGTTTTAGTATATTTTATTATTATTATGCTTTAAGTTGGCAGCGTTAGATTACTCACATACACTTCCATTATTTTGACAGTTTGTTGATAATTCGTACATTGTGTTCCTTAAAATCTTTACGCCATAATCTACAATAATAGGCTAGGAACCGAAGAGGTTTGACGATAATTATTCCTACAGAAGACGTATTATCTTCAAAAGAAACACGGCCCGAAGATACAAGTGTCTAGCAATCCAAGATACTCTGAACCATCTATTTCCCAACTATTTTGTACCACGGCTCCCTTGATTAAATAACAATAATCCGCGACCCTTGAAAAATATTTCTGATAGAAGTAAAACTTGGTAATTCCTATACTAATGATTACTTGTTTTTTTTTTGCTCGCGTTACGTATATTCTGTATACATTTTAAACAATAGCAGACCCACCGACGTTGTCCAGGCATCCCCTAATTATTTTGATTTGCCACGGACCTAGACAGCAGTTACAAGGATACCTGGAGGTCCATAGTAACCACCTTTGAAATCACTGACATATACAAGTTGTGAAGCAACTTATCATGCATTGGCTTTAGTATAAATACAAAAAAGACCAATGTCACGTGCAGCCGTACATGCCACAGTCTGAATCGGTCTTAACTTATAGAATGGATCAAAAGCTTCAAATACCTCGGGCTTCATATTCCGGGTATATTCTGTATCGCAGTAATATAAATTAATTTTACTAGCATATCGTGATTGGAGTTCAGTCAATACTGTAATATAAATCCAATCCGATGTTTTAATATACTTATACCATAAAGCATGGTTATCAGAGAATTAGCCCAGGAAAACTTCTGTTCTGGAATATTAAATCCTTAGACAATAACATGAACGTAAAAAAAAAAATCCATTTTGAAGGCGTAAAATGAAATCTCCAAATAAACTTCCTGTTTCTGAAGTGATTTAACTTTATCTGCAGAAGATTTATTTATATTTGACGTACATCTGTCTGCGTCATATTTGTAGCAGTGCTATTAAACTACGACTCTAGTTTTTATCGTAAAACCTGTCTAGGAAAATGTACAATTGAAAAATTATTCCACGGAAAATATTTTATTATTATCTATATTACATTAATGTATTTTTTAAATCTTCATAAAGACATAAAGGAAAAAAGGTTATTTAAATATGCTACAAGATAGATGCCTGAAATATACAGATATAATACATGCTAATCGGAAAGTTAGATTTAAAAAATACAATTTATCAATAGAAAAGAAAAATCCCTATACGCAAAATGTAAGGAGCAAAAAGAGTTTTTTTCGTAAATAATACCCCATTAAATTTTATGAATTGAAATAAATATTTTGAGTGAAGAGTTTAGCCTTAGGCGATTTTGTTTTCATGGGATTGCTTCAATTTGTGAAAAATGTTTCTTTACAAAAGATTTTCGATCAATTTCAAAACCCTTAGGCGTGTCTGCCGTACAATCCGTCCTTGGATTAACATCAAACTGTTTAACTGTTACGGAGCATAGTTTAGATTTCAAAATTGATGAAAAATAACTCCTTACCAACTGACATTATAAAAATATTGCTCATGTCATCAATACGGTGACGATCAAGTTTAAGCAAGGACTTACGGTGGTTACTGAGGTAATATCTGTTTTTTTCTTTACTGCGTCATTGCATTAATATAATATATTGTGTAATAGTATATTATATTAATATAATATACTATTACACAATATATTATTTATAGACGATGGTAAAAAGAGTTAGATTTTCTCTCGATAAAATAGTGTAAAAAGTTGCTATATTTATAAATAATGTTAATTTTTGTTTGTGATATTTAAAATTTACTTATTAAACAACCTTGCTTTTATGTAAGAAGAAAGGGCTATGTAGAGTGAGAGAGAGGAAAAGGGCACCCAAATCTGTTACGAATTCGAAATTTCTGAGGTTAATTATCGAAATGCGCGATTTATCATTCGAGAATTTGTGTTTATTATTTTAAGTCTTCATTTTGAGTGTCAGAACAAAAAAAATGCTGCCAATTTTTAAAATTAAATTAATGGCAATGAACACATTTTTTATATCATTTAATTTTAAAGAATTGATAATACAAGTTATTTGATAATAAAATACGTACAGCTATTTAATTAAATTAACATTAAAACATCGACGGCTTAAAGTGAAAAGTTGTGACCGTCCACTTTTGGCTGAAGATGATTTAATAATGCCGTCTTGTTGCATCATGCTGTACGTATGTAACGTATTAATTTGACAATTCGCAATTATTTAAATATGTCGAAAAAACGTCACAAGAAAATTTGACAACTTCACGTGGATATGTGACCCACATTGCTAAATGCATACTTCTGCTATGAATCGTTTAAAATATGTTATTTGTATAAAAATAATCGCAAAAACAAATAGCGAATTACGTTTAAAAAGGGACACATCCACGTTTGCAAATCATGTGCTTGCGGAAAATCATGGGTTTGATGTAGATACTGGAATTAAGTTATTACATAT
>JAGVSQ010010983.1:0-12547 GCA_022683975.1 Rhyacophila evoluta
TTTCAACTGATTCGGGGCCCAAACAACCGATCCACTCTCTAGTCTGCTTCGAACTTATGAGTTATATAGAGTTTTGAGTATTGTAACACCCAAAAAGATCCTGGACGCACGTAAAACGAAGCCTAGTGTTTGATATTGTACTGGTAATGTTCAGTTAACAGTCATGATTATTAACCATATTGAGGTTTGAATATCCCGTATTTGAACATCTTGTGTCAACCCTGAAGTTGTCAGTAGATGCGTAAAGGGTACCTGTCATTGAACTTACAAGGAGGTCTACGAGCTTTGAAACGAGGATGTCACCCAGAACATAAAAGCATACGAACGAGTGTGTTATTTTAATCTGGTTCTTATTTACAGGTTTGTATCTTGCCCACGCGCGTAAATAATTTACCTAATATTACGATAAATACAATTTTAAAACCTTTCCCATTGATTACAATGAAAAATAGCAACATGAATGATTTAATATCTAATATCCAATACAATTGAATGTTTACGAAGTACTTATACAGTATATTGTTATTAGAATAGAATGAATGTGTAAAAAATGTTTATGTGTATGATATTCACTACAAAATTATGATTTATACTTATGTATTCTTATTTAAGACAACATTTATATTACCTATTACAGAGATTTCTAATATTTTTTTAACATAGCTCATTAATTACAGACTACTGTGTGACCAAAATAACATTTGTGTGCAATTCGTAAAACTGAAAATAATATATTACTTAACAATACGATTGATTTTGTGGATCATCAAATTTTTATGGCAGACAAAATATTATAAGCAAGCAATTTAAAACTGTTATAATGACTCTCGTTGATTTATTTTGAATGGTTTGGTTAATATTACAAAATATCTTTTGGTAAAGTTATTTATTTTATTCGCGTAAGAATCTAACAAGTAATAATTTGCCTAACAATAGTCTCATATTATACGTATATTTCCCTAATAAGTAAAAACGCAGCCAATGGCAAGAGTCGAATTTTGAGAAAACAAAGTTTTTCGTATTATTCATCATCATTTATAAGCAGTGACATATTGTGTTGTTATTTTTGAATCATGTTTTACTTTATTTTGCTCCGAAAAACCTGTTTTTTTTACAAAAGTAAATAGTGCGTTATGATAATTTTCACACTATATAAATGATTTTCTATTTATATACTTATAATTTTATCACGTAGATTATTTCATACTTATTTTAATTTATGTTTTTTTTACTATTATCTGCGTCTTTGTTCATAGACGCATTGTTTTAAATTCAAGAAGATTGCTGTAAGCTCTTTACATTTATAATAATGTTTCATTTAAAAAAAATCTTCAGTATTAATAAGAATTTTCCGTGCTAGATAGTTTTTCTAAAAGTTTAACTCCCATAAAGAATCCTTAAGTATTTTTACGTGTAGATTTATATAGAACTACACACAGGCCGCATTTAAAGCAGTTGATGTATGAATAGTTTATTATTATCACAATATTAGATAACACATGATAAAGTGTTACGTAAAAAGTGTTTCTTCAACATGAATCAGTTTCATCACACATTTAATGATTGCAAATGGATTGCACCTCTTTATTAAGTGCCCATAAATTAGCCAGATACCGTGAAGTAAATAAACGAATGCGATTTTACCATTAGGTTTTATCTCCATTGTTAATTAAAATGGTAGTCAATCTAAGTCTACATCGATATCTGTAAAGGAATTTCTGAATGATTTATGACTAGAGAAAATTAAAGCTTTTTTCTTTTTGTTATTTTGCAATAATTTTGTATTATATTATATTGCAAAGCTCCGTGGGTGTAGTAGTAAAGGAAGAAAAAGTGATGTATTTTTTATAAGCTTTTATATAATGGTAATGTTGGTAGGACTGTAAAGATAAATTAAGTTATCATTGTCAGCGTAGTAAAAAGGTATACATACGTAATATTGAAACCAGATAAATTATTCGTTATGATTTGATTTAAGTCAGTTAGTTATAAGTATTTATTTATTAATACAGTCGAATTATATGAAATTGTTGAAAACAGAAAGATAACTACGCTTATTTGTATCATTAATAGCTCCATACGTAAATACAATATCTCCATATATTATGATAAAAAGATAGTCCTGTATTATAGGTAACTTAAATATATATGTATAGATATACTTTTACATGATGGTTATTTGTATATTATTCAAACTAAGGTATTATCCTACGTAAAACAATACGAATTCAAAATTTAAAAAAATATTCAATCTAATATCACAACATATTTTATAATGAAACGGATTTTAAGTTTTAGTTATCCTAGCGATTTTTGGTATGCGGATTCGATTCTTCGCCTATCAGATTTTAAAATTCCAAAAATACAGGATTGGATGCTTATTAGCTTGAGGAATTGTTTGACAAACAATTCTCCTAAAAAAATAACTATCAAGACGTCTTCACATTGCGGAGATGCATATACTCTAGTCTCAGAGTGGATATATTTACACTGTGTAGATCTATATGATCGGCTTTGGAAGTAAACATGTTGTAAGAAGAAGTAGTTTTAAAGATATTAAAACGTATAATATGGACAATTTCTATGAATTTATATCATAATAAAATTAAATAATTTGACAGACACAAATTGTTAAATGTTTTATTATAAAAAAAATGATTTCAATAATAGATTCACGAATCAATAAGAAAAATATACTAATATGATGTTCATAATGTGTAATTTACGACAGTGGTGCTTTTTTAAACATGTCTGATGCACAATTTGAAGATATACATTAATACAATACAAAGCCTTATTATAACAGGTTGTCTTTCAGATGGATTAAAAAATAATTTTGAATCCAATCGCTCAAATTTTTGGGTATCCGTAATGGATTCTCAAACTTAAATAAATACTTTCGACTGTTCCATTGGGATATGAAACCTCAAGATCTAAGCTTTGTTTATACAGCAATCAGGTACTAAAACAAGAGATTCAAAATTACTAATTAATAATATTAACTTAATAACTAAATTGGATACTATATAATATAATATGTCGAAATCAACACACGTGTAAAGTTGTTACGACTGAATGGTGAAACATCACGACTTGGTACGTTTGCCCTGTGCGATTCTTTATAATTAATCCCGTCAATAATATGCGACGACCAGTTCAGTGAGTTCTGTGTTGATAACTGACTTCCTGTCAGGTGCTTCAGATGCAATGCTGTCGACTTTTTACCGATCTCTTTCTTGCTCGGAAAGCTGTCATATTAAAAATCATCGTCTCATATGGACGATAAAATTAAACGTTATAAAGCGCGTAATGCATTGATGGTATATTCATCTTACAATTATTTTTTATTAAAACCTTATTTTGGAATCAAATATTTTTATTTACAATTTTTACCCCAAAAGTGACGCATATGGATATTTTAAATGTGAAAATATAACAATCGAAATTGATTAGTTGTCCCTAGTAGTAGTATATGTTTAATTGTTTTGAGTTTTTATTAATTTTGATTGATTAATTAGTTATTAATAAGCATTTTGGGTAACATGATACTTATATTTTGTTATTATTAAATTTAGAAAAATCCTCATAAATAATTGAAAACAATAATGCAGAAATCGTTGCCAAAGTATTGGCATATATAGTTTACTAACAAATTTGTGACAAGCAAAACTCATTAAGTGCGAAGAGTCATTTTTTTAATTTCCCCTAATATTTTTACACGTTCTAATTATCTTAATCGTATTTCTTGATTTTTTCACATTTTATACAAAAAGACAGAAGAGTGTAACTCAAAAAACGGATTTGTTATCTAAAAAATTATCTTAAAGCCTCAATATCTCAGAACTGGAAAAACTAAGTTAATGAGTCTTACTTCCAAAGAAACAATATAAATCTCTCTGCAATTTTAATTGTTTTTCATAAGAAATTTGTTTTTAGCTGATCGCTCAACCTACTAAAGATTCGATTCTACATCTCTTGATTAAAAAGATCTGAGATTTAAGACCACAACCAAGCTTTAAGTTCCACATAATACTTACAAAATAAAAGCTATATATATACAGCCAGAAATAATTGAAAACTGTAATATAGCTGTTTAATAAAAGTGCTGACTATATATACTCGAGATATTAGAGTTTTTCTTCCTCTTCTTCTTATATGGATGAACCTGTGAGTATGCAAAACGACTGACGGGTAAATCTTGAAAAAGCTGATATTTGTGGCCATGTGCCATATAGGTGATATATATAAATATGTTGAGTGAAAATTATATATCTCAACAATGTGTATTTTCAATACAATTATGTCACGTATCACGAAAATTAAATTGTGGAATTTCTTTTTATTAATATATTCTTTTTTGTAATTTTACAAGTGTTTATTTTAATTAAATTGAATAGTTATTTTAACAAATTATTATGCTTGAAAGTTTTTTGTAAACAGACGTGATACAATTCGAATTATTTTCATGATATAAAAAATCTAGCAATAGAATGTATTGACAAGTTGTAGCTTTAATATAAACCAGCAAAAACAGTGCCAATTTTCATCCATGTGTGAAACGAAGATCGTTGAACGAAATCAATAGAGTGTGACCGCAAATTATTGACGAAAAAACATAACGTAAGCACAAATGTGCGATGTTCACAAATATCCGTTATAATTCAAGAGTTGAAAGACCCACTTTAATGTATTCAGATAAGTTTTAAACCATCAGACAATGATCAATAATCAATGTAATTAAATGCGGTTTTGTTTTCGCCGCAAGATTTCCATGTTCAAAATTCAGACAACTGACCCGGATAATACCATAAGACTTGTGGTTATTTATCGGATAGGAACGGTTAAATACTAAGTCATAATTTGCATCTGATACTTATCTGTACGTCGATGATTCATGGTTTAATATATATTGTATATTTAAATACAATTATAAACAAAAAGCTATTTATCATTACTTCAGCAAACGGAGAAGGAAAAAAAATCTGCTTACTGTTTTTTTCAATTTAAGCCGCATATTATACCACAAACTCTTCTTAATAGGTCATGTAATTAATAAGGGATACTTATTGAAAGTTTCAGATCATTTTTGAAAAGAAATTTGAAGAAAAAGCTCAGGTTTGTGATAAAAATTCACGGAAACTGTAACAAGCTAATCCAGCTGGTCACGATTAATTACATGATAATGATTTTTTGGCTATAAATAACAACGTTGTGATGTTTTAGCCGCCGTATTCACCGAAGATAGTTGTAGCTTTTTTATTTTATTGAAAACATATATAAAAACGATGTTTGGATAATATTAAAGAGAAAAAGACAATTTTGTTGAAGGAGCTAAATGCCACTACTTTAACATTCATAAAAGACATGGTTGAAAACATGTTTCATTGACGAAATACTGGTCCTTATGTCCGGAATAACTGCATGACAAATTGAGAACATTAGTTGTTTTTTATACCAAATTGCAGAATTAACCTGCTAGTAGCCATGACAATACTAAGGACAGTGTTGGTGTTGAACGAAATGGCTTGAGTTATCGATATCTTCCACCTGAATAAAAGTGAAATTAGATGGATGCTGTTGAATAATTATTCAAAATAATATCTCTCTTATTATTAGTAGACACTTTTTAATTTAAAATATTCTCTTATTTCCGATTACTTCTACAATATTTACTTTTGAAATAATGTAAACTCTTTATTTTTACAATATGCCGTATGATTTAAACCAAAAATTTGTAATATATTCAATGTGTTAAATAAAAAAAATTAAAAGTATGTTTGTCTACCCCGATATATAACTGTTATTCATATATATGGACATAGTTGATTGTTTTACATTAATTTACGAACGCAAGTGTCAAACGTCAACATACATATATCAGAGAATGAGATAACAGAGACAGATGGCGGTGTGATGTAAGTAAGTGATTGATATTACTGTAAAGATTCAGAAGAACAAAAGACGCTGATAAATGGTTTCAATTTACGCATCGCCAAAAACACATTACACTAAGCGACATTTATACTGTTCTTATTTGAATAATATTGAAAAATGAATACATTGTTAGCCTTGAACTTAAGGAAACAATGGGAAATGTGGATATCAGTTCCGATACAGCTGTCAGGTATCTTGTACACTGTTACTAATAAATTAATATACCGTTGCTATGGAAAACAATAGAATTTTGCATTCGCTTACTAAACGGTTCTGAAATTTGACTGAAAATAGCGGAACCAAAAAAGGTTGACTCACTATCGAAACAAATGTGTTATAAAGTGTTATTTTTGTATTTGACCCATCTGACTTCTGGACTCAATTGTAGATGAGAAGCAATTTATTAAAATTGAAGCCTTTATTCTATTCAACACCCAATGTAAACAATTTTATTGTATTATTAAATAAAACCGATATCACAAGTAGAAGAAAATTTACAGTCAGTAAAATTGTAAGATTCTTATTCAATATATTACCATTTGGTATAATGTTTTTTTAGTTAATTTTTTAGACACCATACGATCATTGTGTTTAATATTTTAGCTTCACGATACGTAAATCTACATAATTATTATATCTAAATTGATAACTTAAAATGTAATAAATATTTGAGCATATAAATGTATCAAAAAGTCATGTGTATTAGAGTATGCTTGTTTGATTACTTTAAAATTTGCAATAGTAATTGTTCAGTAGTTGAAATCTGTGTAGATATAATTCTTTATAATCAATGCAAATATTAATTTGAAATTATTGTAGTTGTTTTTTAATTAGTAGGCTTTTAGTATTATCAAGTATATATAATTCATAAAGTTAATGGTTGCGTGTAAAATAAATTTACTTGGCGTGACACAGGAGACTCAGAAATGCATGGTGGTTACATGTTATAAAATTGGACGTGTTTACAAAGAATTTGTATTGATGTATCTTAAATTATGAAAAAACAGTAAAACATCTCTACGAAAGACTGGTATGATATCATCAAATAATAATTGTATTCCACATCTTTCTTCGAGTTCATTTTATTTTAAGCTTAACTGTACAGTCTCATGATGTAGTTAATAGACAGGAAGTTCAAATGGGCAGTCAGTATATTCTCTCAACCATGAAACAAGTGTAGGCTATTTTATTGTTTAAGTAAGTGGAGTGCAAATTTACAGCGATTTATTCAAACGATTTGCAAATTAAAAGACGTTTGTAATTTTTTTATCGTTCTTTTGTTAGCTTTTCTCAGCAATACTGCATTTTATCATTACATTAGATTTATGTGTCGTACATTGATAAAAAAAATCTTTAACACCGTTATTTTATACTGTTATAACATACAAATACTATTTTTTTATGTCTTTCGGAATGAAAAAATATAAATTCTTATATGCCTGCCATTAACCTATTATTCTCCTCGGTAGTGTATTTGGTAGCGTGCGTGCAATCCGGGAAATGCGGGTTCGATTCCCCATCTGTCGGATTTTAAAAATCCGTAAATGTAAGGCTGGATGCCCATTGAGTAGACTAATTATCTGACAAACAATTCTCGTCAAAAATAATCTGTCAAGACGTTTTTACATTACGGAGTTCCAAATACTCCTCTTTCGGAGTGGATATCTTCACACTGTGTAGATTTATATGCTCCATGTTAGGAGCAAACATTGTATAAAAAAAATATTAACATCTTTTGGATCATATGATCGAATTTTCGTATGTGAAAGTGAATAGATAGTAACATTTATTATTGATCTGTTTTATTATCAATTATTTCATTTAAGTGTCAACAAATTGAAATTTTTAAACACCTACATACAAGTGTTTTTGGTTAATATACGTATGAAATTTTTTCCCAAATTATATTTTATTACTATTATAACAATGTCTCCCCAGTAGCGTAGCTTGTAGCGTGCACGCCTACTAATCTGGGGTATGCTGGTTCGATACTCCATCTGTCGGATTTTAAAATACAGGACTGGATGCCCATTGGATTGAATAATTGTATGAGAAATAGTTCTCGTGAAAAATAATCTACCAAGACGTCTTCACATTGCAAAGGCCCATCTACTTCAGTTTCGGATTGGATTTCTTCACTCTATGTAGATTCATATGCTCCACTTTAAGAACAAACATAGTATATAAGAAAAAAAAATGTCCATTTGTTAAATAGTGAATAAAATGAAAACTAATTGAATTTTAGAATGAAGGCAATTTATTATGGAGAGCTTTTTAAAGTGTGTTCCTAAAATATTTAAAGTGTATTATAAAGCATTCAATGATTGTATCACATAACAACCAACAACAAAATGTTTAATACGAGTTTATGTAACGGTTAGTAAATCGGAATTTCAATTGCATGCGTTTAACAAAATGAAAACGTAAAGATATCAATAAGTATTTTGATGTGATCTGAAAAATGTAATTTTGAGACCAGCTAAATTGTTGTATGTTAAAAGAAATCCGATCCAAAGTAACTATGACCGTATAGAAAAGCTCAGAGATTGACTGATTTGATGTTGAACTAGTCGTATGAGATACACGCATTGATGTCGGAAATAATAACACAATGAAACAATTTCTAACCTCACAACAATCTTGGAAAAATAATTATAAATACAGTAATTTTTCGATTTATTTTACAAGATTAATTGTTATGATGGTCTTATTTCTTCATTATTCAAGTAAACGTTGAATTAAGTTAGGAAATATAATTGTTACTTAAAGCTTTATAAATTACCTTAAGGTAATTTATAAGTATTTTTATCGTGGAAAACTGTACGCTTAATATTATATTTATAGTATTGTAATTAAAATTTAGACACGGTATTATGTACAAGTATGTATTATATTTAAATTTATTGAGTATATGACGTTTCGATTGCGTTAATTTGAAGCATTTTTTAATTATCATGCCAATAGACTTTCTTATTCTACAATATTTTTGTAGAATAAAAAATATAAGTGGAAGATATTGATACTAAATGGTGCTTTCAGAATTCTCTTTAAAAAGAAATACACATCTAAAAGAAAAAGATTTTAAATTTAACAAAACAGTTTTCTTTTTAATCTAAATAAATTTATTTAGTATACAAAATATTGTTAAAAAATCTAAGTAATATTCTTTTATCACATTATTAAAATGGTCGACGGTGTTTGATTTTCGCGTTGTAAAGATATGTTTCGATAGATTATTTTTTCATGATAGTTGATTATAAAACAATCACTTAACCCAATAGGTATCCGTCTTGCATTTTCAGATTTTTTAATTCTGGCAGATATAGGAATCGAACATGTATTTTTCGGATTTATAGGTGCGCATGATAATTTATATGCTACCGAGGAGTCAAAAAAGATAAATAAAAATTGTATTACAAGCTAAAAGCTTTAATTATAAAATTCGCAAAATTAGAAAAATCTTGTACGTTTATTTAGACATGTTGGAAATCAAGTATTATTTTCATCGATATTTAAAATAATCAATTTTACTTCCCATAATTAAGTATTTTCTACAGTTTTTTAAGTAGATCAAAATTTTATAAGCTTTAATGTATTTTAATAGGCGTATTTAAAATCGTATTTAAAAGTGAAAAGATGTTTAAGATCATGCAACAGGATGGCTCTATCTGCAAGTGAGCATGTTCAAAGGATATTTAAATGCTAATTCCATCCTTCTTCCTGTACAGGTAAGACAACGAATAAACATCTGCGTGTTCATATATGCAAGGTTTTAATGTGAGATTATTTTACCCATGTAACTCGCAAGTGAAAATTCTTGTAATTCGCTGAATGATATGAGGTATTTAAAGTGATATAAATACCTGAGGAAAAAAAACACACTTATACTAATGCTGTGAAGATATAATTTGACAAGAGTTTTCAATTAAAGTTTAAAACAAACAATGCGTCTGTGTACTTTCAAAAGAAAAAGAGTGTTGATTTAAATAAAACAATATATTTGCTAAGTGAAAAATAAAACCTACAAGTGAAAATGCTTTCTTATGCTAAAAGTTGCCACAATGTTTGAACGTTTTATAGTGGCGCACTATAATAATATAATATATATATTTATATGTGTTGGTTTATATAATTATATATTATTTATAGCTGTACATATATATAATAAATCGTCGAAACTCCTGAAAAAATTGTGCGACAAATAGTCAACTATCCCTGCAGCTGCAGGTGATGGAGAATATGAATCTTTAAAGGACTTCAAAAATTAAGTGTATTGATCTGTATAATGTATACACTCATTTAGACAGAATATATTTACATGAATTTATTGCCGGATAATTGCTTATTCTATGAAATATCCAGTGTTGCATTTTTAGATTTTTTAAAACATTTTGCACATGTGGGACTTAAGCTCGCAACCTCCAGTTAAAAAGCTCATATGTCAACTTTCATTTTAATAATTTTTATCTTAAGTGGATTACAATTGAATGACGGCTTATAAAAACCAACATTTGAAAGTTAAGTTAAGTCCATAGTTTATACATAAGTAGTTTCTTTCATTTAAGCCCTGTTTATACCGGAAGATTTTTTTTTATCTAGGAAGTGATTTAAGAGAAACGTAAAGATTTTCTTTGATACTAAAGAAAATATTGTGCGTGCACACCGTGGGAAATTTATTATAAAATCATCAAAGTATTCCCTCTGTTTCATTTTCCTCTAATAAGGCTTTATTGTTTATCGAGACTATAATCCACCGGAAGAGTTCTTTTTCTTTAACTGTTTAATTAGTATGATTAGTATTTTTATAACGCTAAAAATTTAACAGAACATTCATACGTGACGCATCTATTGGATAAAAAAACACATACAACAACTAAGAGTTTTCTTTATAATCTCAAAAAATATATATTATGTTAGTTTATTTTTAACGAAATTCTCGTCGAGAGAATAACTTATATCATATTTTTTAGAAAATATTATCTTTTGTAATACGTAATATGCAAAGAATTATCTTGTCAGTATTTCCGCGCAAGATTCTATTAAAAGTTTATCAATTATTCTATCTTTTATTTTAAATTGTTAAAACGGATTTTTTGATAACGTTTAATTGTTAAAATTTTTCCTCATTTTACTTTATTTGATAGCATCAATAAATTAAAACAACTTAGATGAATAATGTAATACAAAAACACGATGTTTACTTTTAAAATATAACCAAGTGGTAATGCAAATTATAAGCCATCTTGGGTTATCTTACGGCATCGCCTAAGCTTATAGTAAAATATTTGCTCTGCCTCAAAGTCAGTGATTTGTAACCTTTTGTCTTCCCTAAGTAAAAATATTTATAAAAATGTACACCCACAAAAATTACATTAATCTTTTGCATATGTGATAAGTCAGTATTATTTATAATACTATCATACTAACACTTACCCACAATTATAAGTTAATAATCACTGTGTTAATGGATGTGGTGTTATATAAATGAAAGGTATTTTTATACCTATAGAATTAATTTAAAAAATCGTAAAATTACTCTAGTTATTTAGAAGCTGTATTTTTAATTTAACGACATGATTTACACCACTCCAGTTATATTGATATGTTTTTGTGATCTTTAAATTGTATCCTTATGTAAATATGATATTAACTGAAAGATGTTTTGAGTTGCAAAATATTGTACCATCAAAAAAATGCGCCACTTTACACCCAGAATAGTCTCGTGGCACACTAGTGTACCGCGGCACAATGGTTTCGGAGCACTGCTCTACGTGACTGTGTTATAAAGAACAATTGAATAATGTATTAAAAATATATATTTACGTTTGTTACGTGAGAAACTGGAAATAAATACTGAATAAGACACTGAGATTGGGTCTTCAAAACAGTCACACAGCATTGGAAAACAATAAAATAATTATGTATGCTGATCGTCATGGAGAAATGTAGGAAATTGAGCGTTCCCATACTTAGCTGACGATGTTTGCAAATACGTGACTCTATAATAGTCACGCCAAGAATATTTTGCCACGGGCTTTTAAAACTGTTTTAAATATCGAATTTCATGATCCAGTAGTGTTTTATGCTAAATTTTATTATCTTCACGATCGTTTTATGCAGAGTTGGATAACTATTAAATGTGCCCATAATTCATTTATCGCATCTTTACTTTCGGTTTTTATCAGGGGTATCCAGAAGTCGGTATTGAAAGCTGACCTATTTTGTGTCCAGAATTTTACCATCATGATTGTGATATACAGAGTTTGATTTTTGATAAATATGCCCATCATTTATTTACCTCCTCCCTACACCCAGCCTTTATCAAAAGTATCGAGGAGTTCTGATATCATGAATTGACTTATTTTATATCTAGGTGTTATACTTAGTATTTAATGTTAAATTTTATTATATTCACGATTATTATATAGATGTGAGATAATCATTAAACGTGCCCACAATTTATTTACCTCACCCTTACACCAGCTTCTTATCAAAAGTATCCAAAAGTTCTAGTATTATAAAAATCTTAGAAAAGAATCTTAGACAATGTTTATTGAATTTTATACTATACTAGCTGATCAGTACCCGGCGTTGCCCGGGTCCCTTTTTGTTT
>JAGVSQ010010984.1:0-12546 GCA_022683975.1 Rhyacophila evoluta
TTGCGAAGTGCCATCTCCCGTAATGTGTACCCCTAGGTATCTGAAACTGTCGACAAAAAATTATAGATAACATATTTTTTTCTCCACTCTGCTTAAATACTATTACAATATATATCGTAAAAAATAAACAAATTTATGAAAAAATATAAAATTTACGGAATATTACCAGTTAATAATATATTTAATAAAAACCATATTTCTACGGAGTACTTCATAAATTAATATTCATTTTATTCTTTAATGATCTTCTGCCACAATTTTATTCAAATATGCAAAACATAATAAATTTATAATTTAACATACTAAAAGAATATTTTAATAAAATTTCATTTCGGTTTTTTTACGTAAACAATAATTTAACGAAGCATACCCTTATTTAATACTTCCCGCGTAGCACACTTTTACCCTTAGGTATTCGTTGAAGAACTCATTTTATGGAAGGAAATAGTGTTATTTATAAAATTGCATAGTCGATGAGGTGCGTGTAAGTATTTTCGATCATCAGCTAAGCATATTTCAATTTTTGAGATACACAAATAGGTCACAAAAAAATGAACAAGTCAGGCGATCAAAGTTACCTATTCAAATATGCCAAAAAATACTAACAAATTTTCCTTCACTCCTAATAATGTAAGATGTTAAAATTATATTTTAAATACCTTGTTCGCCCGTGGTTCAATGCTGGAGGTTGCAGCTTAGACTTTCATAGTTGCTAGAGTTTTTAAATAAATAATCAAATGCAAAAATGGATGCCGTGGTGCATTAAGTATACTGATAATATATTTTCGTGGAATAATCAGGATATGTTTTTACACTGTGGTAATTCATAATACGATTTCTGGAGTAAATAAATTCTCAGCTCTACTTTTAGATCGGATATCGATGACTTAATTTACAAGCCTCAACATTGGTCAAAAACCGATGTCATTTTTCCTATATTATTTTTTTATTGCATACAGAATCCACCCAATTAAAAAATAGAAACCAGCTCAAAGTAGTAACATTTAAATTTACATTTACCATTTTTTTTTTGCTCCTAAACATTTATCAAGAGTTGGTTGGTTTGCAAATTAAAAAACATGAGTATATCTATATATGAGTTATAATTTTCTATAAAGAGAAGAGTTATTTGTCAGAATTTATAGTTAATCAAGGACTCTATAGAAGTGAGAATGTATTCGTTTAGTATTGTGCTCACTGAAAATATATCTTCAATTATTTACATTAGTAACTGATTTTTTTCTATAAATTCAATAAAACAAATATGTAAAATGACGTCTACGTGAAAAAAAAAAAATTCGTATACCTAGTATCCGATTATTTTACGAAACCATGTTTGCTCCCAAATTAGACCTTAAGACCTACACAGTATAAAGATATCCACTCCAAAAGTAGAGTATACAGATATCCACAATGTGAAGACATGTCATGAAAGATGTTTGTTTGCAAACATTGCTCAATGGGCATCGAGTCCTGCATTTTCGGATTTAAAAAATCCAGCAGATCCGGTCATCAAACCCGCATACCCCGGATAGATGCACGCTAACCTTTACGATACCGGGGAGATCAATTTACTGGCCTTGGTACTATGTAGCTTAATAGCAATAAAATAATGATGACGTATATTTAGGTTAAACGGCAATTAAAATTAAACCATATACATATTTGTTCCGAATTTTACCATTCTAACATTCTTTATACTTAAATAACTTAAATGTTTATATCATCCAAATGTTAGTGTAACGTGTATTGGAAAAAGTTACGTGTCATATTTCCTATCAAAAAAGATGCACGTACTTTCGCTGTTACATGTATTTCACACGTACTTGAGTAAGTGTGTGGAAGTTTTTTATTTACCGAAGGCAGTATCACAAACACATTCATATTTCTTCATAAGCGACTCGTTTACGCAACGATCATAAGTATTATAATACTCACTGAAAATTCTTTTATTCTTACATATACTAAATTCTAATGACTATATCTTAGAATATTAATTTAACGGTCTAATGTGGACTGTCCGTTATGTAAAATCCGTTTACTGAATGCATTATTATTATTAGATTCAAAAAACGAATCAAGTTTTGTTTTCACTATCGAAGTATGCTATTATTTTATAATCAATCATCTATAACTACAAAAATATTATTCATTTTCCAAGACTACTTCTAACACAAGACAAGACTTCATCTACTTCTAACCACTTTCAAACATTTTCTTTGGCTACTTCTAGCATTATTATATATAATTCCACAGAAATCAGAAACTATTAATCCTTTCAAATCTATTTCTGCATCAAATATTTTCTTCTGACCATTTTCTGATGTTTGCACTTTTCCTTTTTTATGCATATTTTGTCCCTTATATCCGAAGTCGGCTATGTCGAGCTTTCACTATGCGTATTTATTTCGCATTTATATTACTTTGTAACGTGCCGATAGAATGTATTATGCTAGCCATAATGTATATATATCGATTAAAGAAAGGATCCAGGAAAACGTATATTTATAATATATTTAATAATGTTAGCCCAAAATCGAAATATTAAATAAGCAGAACCTTGAAATCGTTTAAACTTTAACTAACGTTATATTTACCCGATCTAATATTAGTAAGTTCTTTAAGAAAAATCAATTTAATCGATGCAGCAGAAGTCCAATTTCCTGTGACAAATTTCAGGGGACCCCTTTTTTTCAAATTTAAAAGCTGAATTCAGATTCTAATTTTTCATTTGCGGCTTTATATTTTATAATATATATATTTATATAACGTGTATTCAGTTGTATATATTGTGAATATTGAAAAAAGCTTTCTTGTAAAAGCTGACGGTTACATCTTTTTTCCTCACATATGACCGATATATGATTATATATCGATCACCTGTGGCTTCCATATTTACAGTAGATCCGGCGCATGTCTTAGAATTTAAAAACCCCATGAGTATTATCATTACGTTGCATATTATTTCAAATTCCTAGTAGTAGTTTTATTTTCTCTTGATTTATTTTTCGTAATAATGAAATACTTCTGATGTTGCGAATTCTTCTCAGTAGCTTGATTTGCATCAACGTGATAAAACGTTTAGAATAAATGCGTATACATTCTTTCCATTTCTATCGACGAAAATGCTTGCGGCAAAAGAGGGCATATGAATTTCCAGCAGTGTGAAAACGACCACATAAAATTAATATATTCTGTTGTAAATTATCATGGTTTATGTTGACAGTTTAATATGACGATACAACCCAATTGCTTAATCCATTGGATATTTAGTTTCGCACATTTTGATTTTTTTTACAAGTACAAACCCGTAACCTCCAAATCTGAAATGCCCACGGTAAGCTTTCGTCAACCCGAAGCTTACTACATTATATTTAAAATTTAATAAAATAAAATGAAATTAATGTTTTATAAAGTGTGGTGATAAATTAACATTGAATGCTGGTACTAGATTAAATCTAATTAATTAATTATATTTGGCGTATCATAATATGTTGGGTTATACCAATTTCATTTTTGATGAAGTTAACCCGGTATTATCAAATTTGTCTTTAATTATATTGAAACGAGGTATCGCTTGTAATATTAATGAAACTCTTTTGTACGATGCGAATAAAGACTTGGAGAATGTCCGATTACAGAGGAGAGTGTCATTATACATTCATCGGGAACGATGACAGTTTGTTAATGAAACACCTATAGAATGGATCTATCAGGCCTTGAATGCATGTATATTTTGTACCATTGCTATACAACCAATCAATTGTTTGACTTTTAAATTTTGACTGTAACTTTTTACATTGTCCGTTGATTAGGTGGAGTATATAGACACCCTTGAATATTTCCAAAAATCCTTGTCACTATTCATTACATTACTTCTAAGTTATGCCTACATTTCACAATTCACCGGAATAAAATTTCTAGATAGTATTTAAAAAACTGCAAAAAATTTTAGTTATTTTGATGAACAGTTAGGTTAGGTTGAGATATTCTTGGAGAATTTACAATGAATGGTTGAACAAAAGCCACAGTTTCGTCTTAATTTGTGTAGCGATGAGTTTCAAAGTATGTTTTCTATCTCCTAATTTTGAATGAAGTCATCCCACTGCATCTTAAAAATAAAACGTATGCATCCATTTTCGAAGTTATTTATTTTTTATAATTTAAATTATTGAAGTTTATTCTAATAATCAAAACAAAAACCCAAAAAAGTTGACTAAGTAAATACTCGAGAAACTTTATTACAAAGTAGTCCAATTTTTTAAAATAAATTAAAATTTTCTTGACAATAAATATTTTTGATACCGCAGCTGAAATATTCGTTGGCATAACTAATTAATATTTTTTAAAATTCATTGTATGAAATTTATGAATATTATACCGATTGGTATACATATTTCAGTGATTTGAATGCAAGTACAGAGATTGCCATCTTAAACTAATTAAGTATCAATGAAAAGGTTATATTTTAAATCTAAAAAAACATTTTGAGGAACTGTTTTTATTATTATAGAACTATCAATTTTACATCATCGAGAAATTTTGATTTCCAGATTAAAATATTATAAAATATAAAATGGAAACCTTTGATTAGTATTATATTTCAAAATATCTATTAAATTTCATCGTACAATACGAAAAAATTCTGTCTATATATTACCATTAGTCTCATCAAAACTTTAAGTCTTTTAATAGGATTAAATTTTAAATGCGATACTGCTTAAAAAATACAGTGATTATAATTTTATATTTTTGTTGGATACGATATCCTTAAAAAAGATACCACATAAGTGCATAAAGGTTAGGTAACCCTGTTATATACTAACTACTTACTTTTCCACAGCAATCAGAGGTAAAATATAAGGGCGAAGAACAACGTGAAGCTCTTTGTTGTCCATGCGAAATTTCACGCAAATTTTTCATCAAAGGAAACCAAAATTCAAAGGATTGTTTGGTCCAGCTGTTGAAGTATTTCGTTTGAGGCTCCACCTCTACAAGTTTTGTGTGTGGACATCAAACAAAGTTATATTATACTTAAAATGCGTTATAATATTAAACGTATCTAAATACGAATGTTTAATTATCATGATACTACACTTAACGAAAGCTGCTGTTAATATAATATCTACTTTAGAAAAAGACGTATATATGTTTGGGGTATTTCGACTAACGCAAATGAATGGTTTATATCAATGCATTAAATAACTACTAAAGTTATTAATAAGTTCGAATATAATGAAATATACTCGTATGATTACAAAATATGTGCAAAAAGTATTCATTATTGCAAATCATTTTTTTATTAAACCTTTATCGATTATAACTGACTGATTGATATGCCTTGCTGATGTTTCCTTTTTAAGCCATTTCTATACTATCTTGATTTTTTTCTATAGTTTCCTTATACTATATGCAGCGTCTTATAATTATACAATATATATTCTCTAATTACACTGCCTTCAAAAGCTTATTCTTTTAAAGTAATAATCAGGTCCTTTTTTCTGCTTATTGAGAGTTATTTACAATCAATCTTACAAAAAAAATACATGAAATTAAAAACGTTAGTCAAAACGCGCTCTCACTTTAGCCACCATGGTGACGTAATGAGTAGGCCTTAAAGGCCTATTACACTACACAATTTTAAGGCACCCTTACCCTTACTAAGTGCAGTGTAATAAGCCTTAGGCACTTAAATCACATACAAGAGACCATGCACACTCTGCAGTAAGAGCACTTAATATTGTGTAGTATTATATATTAGGCCTTTTACTACTGTAATTTGAATATAAAATTCAAGTATTTTTTATTGCATCCTACGATATAAATAAATATGTTGTATATTGAATGTTCTTCAATGTAAATGCATAGATTATATTTATTAGCGCAGTTATAAAATATTGAGCCTTATAAAGCGATATATATAAAGTTATAACATATCAGATACATCAATCCCAACTGGTAAGTTAATTAATATCGGTTCAACAATTATAGTAATGACGTATTACGCAGATCGAGATGAATAGCACGTAATTAGGTACGAATCATCTCATTAGTCGGTATTATAATTATATTAATATTACTCAGATATTTTGCTTTGTGTCAATTCGTTATTAGCTGCCATTCAATCTTATTTACTGATACACATAACTAACTAGTTATAATATCGAGAATACTAATAAGACGTATAAAGATAAACTTAAGTGCCTCATTTGGTAAATGAGACTGTAAGTATTTCGTGTATATAATATTTGAATACAAGTTTGATTTGTAAACGTTCATTACTAAATAGCAATTTGATATTTATATTATTTATAAGTCTTATTATGAGAGACTATATTTTAAGACTAGTTGTCAGTCAATTATTCAATCTATTTGGCTTCCAGTTAATTTTAAATTTAAAAAAAATGTGAAATTCAGTTGCAGGATTTGAATACACAATTGAATACTTATCGGTCAATATAATTAAATACAAAGCGTGTTCTCCTAAAGTAAGTGATTATTTAGACTTCATTATAGTAATTTGTAAATATTCCAATAAAGTGTTATCAGTTATAATCAAAAATGATTTGATGACTTGGCAATAAGGAAATTTAACAATATTTGTGAATATGTGACGTTCATTTATATCGTTGTTTTTTATTTGAACTAATTTTTCATGAAATCCTTGCATATTTTATACAATTTATCAAATAATAAAACCAGATTAATAAGAATTACAAAAAGTTAGCTGTATATTATGTATAAAAAAAATATGCGCTTAAATATGTGCGTTTGCTGTTTCTAAGCCGTCGGTTTTTATTTTAAAACATAGAATTTTTCATTACATTAAAAGATACGAAAAAAATAGAAACAATTATTTAAAAAAATACAATGTCTCTAAGTCGTTATGGAAGAGGTTTTTTTTTAACTCATACCGTGCATGAGTATTTCAAAATCCATTCGATTAAGATGAAATTTATAATTTTTCTAATGTTTATTTCCAGTTATTATAGTAGAGAAAGAGTCTTTTCAATGAGTTGTCTTCGAGAAGATTATGCATTCTAATATTATATAAATAGAAGGCGATGTTCGTTTTAGTGAATTTGCGAACACTGCACAGCTTTAGTTGTTTAACTAAATCCAGTTTTACGATCCTCATAAGTATAAGGATACATTTCTAAAATACACATTTATGCTGGGAGCAAACAAGAAGGCAGCGCAGCATCCGTTCGTAATATAGGTCGGTCCCCACAAAACCGGATTACGGCAAACGTCACTGTACAGCTTACCGTATTATCTCCCTTAACCCAAATTGCACCCCATTTGGTTTGCACGGTACATAATATACGCCACTGGTATTAGATACTGCCCTCGGTGTTCACAATACAAGAGAAATATTCCAATACGTGACGCCACGTTTTGAATTTTAATTTCTCGTAAATTCGCGTAATTTAAAATTACACTGCTATAGATTTTACAGTTTTATAATTATTTTTATAATTTCATTACAAAATGATAACATTCGTTTCTACTTAAATTTTAAGATACCTATAAAGTGAAAAGACGTTAATGCCTTCGACGATCCTTCGCCAATTTCTTATCTGCATTATTAAGTCCTGAGGGCCATTGAGAGGGCAAACCCGTCGCGACTATTATTTCTCTCTCTAAAAAGTTGAAAACTGCTGCGTCTTCTTTTTCCTCATTCATACCATAACAAAATACACAAAAACGAAACGCTCTATGTTCTTACTGGTAAAAAATATTTTCGAAGAAAATACTCGTGCTTTTATCTAAGTGGAGTATTAAAATTACTGGAGCAAATTTACTTACCGATAAAAAATAAAATAATAACGAAATTGATTAAATGTAAATATGCAAATAATTTGTGAATAAATTATGGGAAATTTCAAATTATTTTAGTTTCCATTCCTTATTAGATCTTGTTCAGTAAAATAACCAAACTAAGTGCATCTATTGACTATTCGTGATTGAAATTCAATACAATCATTACTGGTTTCTTTCACGGTATTTTATATAAGAAGTAATATATTTTGAGCTCAAATTATTTCAAGCTATAAAATATAAGAAGGATCTTTTTTGTTATAACCGTTTTTCTATTCAGCATTCTAAAAAATGATTATTTAATAAAAACGATGATCCTAAAATTTTATTTGAAGTTATTTTAATAAATGTAAAACACAAAGATTTTGCAAATATATAATTTTAAATTGTATTATGCAAATAATATTATAAATCATAAAGTATGTAATATTTAATAAAAATAACAAATATATTTTTTGATATAGTATGTTTTCAAAGTAAACTTATTCCAATATGCCGAAATCAAAGGAGAAAATTCTAAACAAATATTTCTTTGTATGCGAGAACCATATAGTATGTTTTTCAATATTCATTTTTGATTACTAATATTTAAAAAATGATTTTTCTTTTCCATTAGTTGCCGTGCTAAATCGTTCTTCATTATAAAAAATATGTGTTTTAATTGTGTTCCTTTAAATGTTGGCATAAGTTAATTAAAATCTTTCCGGTGACGCATACGCTCTTTACATGCGAGAAAAATATATATTAATTTTATTGAATAATTTGAAAATGCAGAACTTGATGCCAATTGAGTTAAACATTTGCTGACTACGATTCTTATCAAAAATAATCGAATAAGCCATGTCTTCATATTGAAGAAATTCATACACTACACTCTAATATGCTTCACGCTTGAAGCGAATATAGAAAAAAAATACGTCTTATAGATATGAAAATCAAGTTTCGCTTTTTGGAATTTTTAATCTATATATATATATATATAATATGTATTTGAAAAATGATTATACATACAACTGAAGTTGAAAACAAAATAAATATTGTAATCCCAGTTGAGTATTTACAATAGGATTTTCAAAAAGTTTTATTTTTATAAACATTCAAGAACCAAAATTAAAAATCTTTTGATCTTCTGAAAAAAATCTCCCCTTAACTTTTAGTAATGTTTTTTGTCTTGCAAATAAATAATCTTATTTGTAATAAAACCGCCAAGTTCTAACTGTTTACTTCTTTAGACATAACAGAAGCAATTCTTTGCTGTGCACATACATGATAAGCGAAAAAGTTCGTGTTGTGTTAGACGATACCGCAAAAACAAACGCCGAAAAAAAGGTTCGGCCGGAAGTAATTCAGGTTCTTCGTAAAAGAAAAATCAACACAAAAGTCAAATGGACACCATTTTCCATTAGCGTTTTTCCTCCGACCTTTTCCGCATTGCTAACTTCCTCCGTTTAATGTGTGCAGAGCTTGCCGAATCTTCGATGATGTTACTTGATCTCGTTTGTTCAACATCCAGATGAGCTTTGGCGAAAGTTTGTTTTGTCTGGAGCTTTATTTAGATAATATTTATCATGTTTGTTTTGTTGTATAACAAACTCAAAAGCGGATTGCAGCAGCTTTTTGCTGTTATTATTTAAATTTATATACTTAAAGACATTCTTCAAATATAACTTTTCTCCAAAATAAAGCGATACTTTTTCAAACATTAAATTTCCTATTCAATCTTATATATTGGTCAAAAAATGTAAATAAATGATTCTTTCTCAAATTAATATGTTGTGTTCAAATGGTTCAAAATTAAAATCATATTTATAACCGTGATTATAACAATATGACGATTTACATAAAAAGTAAAAGCCACTCCTGGAAATGAATCTACGGACATTATAATAATTGTATTACAAAAAATGGAATATATCGACCCTGTTTAAGTAAAAGGCATTAACTCTCAGTTTTGCTTTTATTTAAAAATCATAATGGACACAACTAAATACTCGTTCTTTTAAAAGGAATCAAGCTGCAAATACTAAATTAATATTAAAACCGAACTTCTAATTTTACTTAAAATTTTTGTGCAAGGAAAAGAAATAATTAATTTTTCGTTCATGGCACTCTTTTTCTGTGAGAGTTGATGCTTTTTGCCTTAACGGGGTCGATACTATTACTGTCAGTTTAAATAAATGTATTGTATAATATATATTTATACTATTAGAAAAGAAATATTGGTTCAACATAAATATTTACTATATATTTAAATATAGTACAAAAGCAAATATACAAATGTTTATCTAAAATCTCTGATATCATGAGAATGTATTATTATTTTTACTTCACTCTGATTTTTATTTTACCATCTGAAACAACTTTGATGTTTATTCAGTTTAATGATTAAAACAATCACACCACGGCATTAGTAACGAGTACCAAGTTAATTAAAACAGCTTATAACTTTGTGTTACTTTATGAGAAAAGGTTCTACGAAATTTGGAGGATTAACAATTCTCATGGGGTGTTAACACGGAGAACCTTTCTCACAATTTGTTAATCTGTATTAATATTTGTAGATGATAATAGCAACTACTAGACGTAAGGTTGAATATGTCCCAGTATAACTAATAATTTTGCAGATTTAAGGGACCAGCTGCTGTATAATAAAAAATACCATACGCGCTAGAATTTTTACTGGGGTCAACATTGAAAAAAATTGAGGCCTATTTAACGATGTGATATTCTAGAATGTAACTATGAATATGTGAATTATTTTTAATCAATAGCAATTACTTAAAATTAAAATCCTCCTTTAAGATGGTTTGATAATGTTAATGTAATATAAGCCAAAATCATTGAAAATTAACACGGCGAACTCTCACAATATACCATCAAAAAATAAAGTGCTTCTATTATAGAAAAAAATATAAAAATATTTGTTCCTTTATACGAGACATATTTGACTTTATCATTATGAGTAAAACCCATATAACATACATCGGGAATAAGATGTTATAATTTTAAGATGCAGTCTTACCAATGAGTCAGGCACAATATATATAAATGTAAAACAATAAATAAGTGTTGTGAGTGGTATGAGAATACAAATAGCTTTTGACTATTTTAAAGTCTTATATTTAATTATAATTTGATATAATACAACAATCTATGATTATCAAGGTTTTTTTATGAACTAAATCCGTATTAACTAAATTATTCACAGTTTTGACTTTTAAAATGTATATAAAGATAAAAGTTTTATAAGGGACGATGTAGAGTGTTCATAATTATGGAGTCAGAATCAAAATAGATAGCAATACGACTATGTAATGACGAAGTAAGCTGATTTTTTAAAATTTAACGATAAAATCATTATCAAATAAAAATATAACTATTGAAAATTAAATGTATATTTTTGGCGCTGAAAATGCGAGTTCTTATACTTTTTAGAGAATTTTTAAAATGATTTTGATAATGAATTATTAATTTGAGACTTTGGCGTCTAGTCATGTATCCATGGATGTATTAATAATATTTTTTAACGGTAAACTTAATACTTGCAACCTCCTACTTTACACAACACATACCAATCTTACAATTACTAGGGATGCAGTATTTAAAGTGACATATTTGAAATGAAATTTGAGACCGCACCATAAGTTTGAGTTCTAAACCATTAAAAATCTAAGAGCAATAAAATGCACTACAACAGATATTCAAACAAAAGGTTCAAGAGTCAAACGCAAAAAGAAACATATAAATTAAACCTTTCAATAAGTCTGTAAAATATCTCTAAGTCTGTAAAAGTCTAAATCCCATTGATGAAACGCAAACAATATCCAGGCATTGTATATCTTACGCATCGATGATGGTTTGGGGTACCTTCACGCCCAATGTGGTCCCATTACGGCCCACTGACTTTCGGCATTGGCTTATCTCAGGAAAATGGACCGCGTTATCTTCTCTCGCGAAAATAGAGCAAAATGAAAATCGATAATTTCACCTAACGTGTTCGTCAAATTGTCTGCTGTCCTCATTATCGCGGAAAGAAAATTTCGATATTTTTTTTAGTCACCCACGCGGTTCATTAGATAATTCTTCAGTTTTTAAATTTTCATACTCTTGATTAGCGTGTTTTATCTATAAAAAGATACTTAAAATTTATAACAACGCAAAGTACTGTCCTTGATGTAAAATAAGGAGACAGTATTTTAAACGTGTTTTTACAAATTTTATATACAGTTATCAAAACTAACTATGTCTTAAACATTCATGTATTGTTATTAATAGTTTCAAAATAACCAACTAAAAATAACAATAACTCCCCAAGTAATTTTTTTATTCATACAGGCATAATATGCTAATCTATTATAAAATCTTACAATCACTAGGTTTGGTTTACAGAGCTATGTAAATATATATACATATTTTTTATGTTGCATGTGAAATATGTATAGGATGCCAACAATTAATCTAAACTATCGTTATTATCGAACCAAAACCTTTGTTTAGCTCATTCCATATATCTACTACCACTTATTTTCACCAAAAAAAATTTCACAGTCAATACATATAAAAAAATCTGTATTTATAAAGATGATCTATGGCCATTATTTATATCTTAGATAAACACTGGATAAATCATTCATCTTGCCTAGTATTCACGAAGATTTATTTTTAACTTTTTTCTTATACCATGTTCGCTCCCAACGTGGAGCATATGGATCTACACATTGTGAA
>JAGVSQ010010985.1:0-10709 GCA_022683975.1 Rhyacophila evoluta
GATTTCTTCACACTGCGTGGATCCATATGCTCCACTTTGGGAGCGAACATGGTATAACAAAAAATCAATATAGTATATTTTTCCATGTTTGAATAATTGGAATTGTAATATCTTTTTCTAGTTCATCTACAATATACACAAATATTTACTGGACATAATATGATTTGAATATTTAAATAATACATAGATCAAACGAGATTTTGAGATTTTTAAACCGCGATAAAGTGAAAAAATCAATATAAAGAAGTAATCGGTTCTTTTATTTGGTCCGTGTTATTTAAAAGTCGTGCAAAAAAAAACCTAACTGTACTGCAATGAATATAATGTACTGTTTTACAAATATTTGGTACGAATTCACTAATTATATTAGTGTAGAATGCAGCGCTCCTAGTGGACTTAATGGACTAATAATGGCACATGTTGTAAGCGTTTCGTGCAGATCATTTGCAGCATTGTCGAAGAGTTGCTAATTGATTGCCAGGAACAGTCAGAACACATGTAGACCACTGTGAAGTATTCACATTTTACTGTACACCAAACCACGAGTTGGTAATAATTGCTAACGGTTTGCGTCGTTTTGCAGATGTTATCCTCGGACAACAGAAACAAATTAACAAAGAAACTCTGACCCGAGAATAACATAAGATTTTTACATGAGCTAATTCACTGAAATATCATTGTTAACATGTTTACTGTGTCTTTCAACGAAATGACTCTTAGGTATTTTACTGGCGATGTATTTATTATATAATGAAGTTTTTTGACATACGTTTATTTGATAGTAGCTGTACCCGGCCACGTGTTGCTATGGCTCAGCCTCATCAAAAATAATGTCGTTGTTTAAAAAAAAAAAAAAAAGCATTTTGTATAAAAAAGCATTGTCACAGTGTGACATTTGTATAATGTTATATATATATACCATGTTCGCATCCAACGTGGAGCATATGGATCTACACATTGTGAAGATATCCACTCCGAAAGAGGAGTATATGGATCTCCGCGATGTGAAGACGACTTTGTTGTTTGTCAGACAATTACTAAATCCAATGGGCATCCAGTCCTGCATTTTCGAATTTAAAAAATTCGACAGATGGGGATTCGAACCCGCATTCCCCGGATCACTAGGCACTCACGCTACCAACTACGCTACCGAGGAGGCCACATAACGTTAGGTGTATAAAAACATGCGCGTATTCAAACGCAATGTTGAGTCAAAATTTCAAAGCGATCGGTGAAGAAATTTCGTAGATTTAAGATTTTTAACAAACGACCATTAACATTTTTATTCATATAGATTTACTTTAAAAGGTTTGTAAAATTATTTCAAATGCACTTTGTTTTGGGATGAAATGATTTTGGGCCAAAATATTGAATAGATACATCATTGGTAAGAACGAAAACTAAAACTGGTGTTTTGTTCACCTGATCTGATATTAATTTAATAAGTTAATCAATAAAATTGATGCGGTGGAGGTCATTTTTCATGATCGCAAATTTAAAATGTACTGCCTTTTTCAAAATTAAATTAAACATTTAGACATTATTTGCCATTTGCAGCTTACATCAGCTTGATAGAACGTGTATTAAGTTGCTGACATTGTGATCATCTAAGAAAAGTTTTTTTGGAAAAATTGAGGGATACGTCCTGTTTCCTTTCCACAGTCGATGTATTGTCGTTCGTAATATTAACGAAACATGCTATCAACGATCGCTTTGGGTATAACTTAATATTTTATGAAGACTGAAAGTAGTATACTAAATAATGGTTTTTATTATTATTAAAATTGGCTATAAATAGTTATTCGTAATCAATTTCTTACTAAGATTTGTAGGTTTTAAAAAGCATTTAAGAATCAATTACGTCGAAATAAAAAAAATAGAGAAAGCCCATATAAAATAAAACATTAAATTATGTATATAACTTTTGTATGCCGAAAAACCAAATTATAACTGTTCAACGTAGTACATAATGACTTTACGAAGGAAAAAGTTAATTATGTTTTATCTCACTTACATAAAAATAACAACTACGAAATCGCCAGACGATGGTTTCTCCTTTGCACTAACTTGTCACTCTTCTTTAGATTAGCAAGAAACGTTGTCCATCCACCAGTTTCGTTCCTCGCAAGACCAGAGAGTTGACATTCCTGCGCGGAATGAGCGGACAGTTGCTTCTAATTGTTAGCCATACGACTTATGGCCGTTTATGGAATGTAGTCATGATTACCTACGTCCAGAAGCACGTCGTCACATATGCGATGCTAGTTTTGCAAACCGTTCGCTATAAACACCAAGCACATACACCATACAGAGTATCTTCTTTATAGATAAGTTACGCGGATCTATCCAGTCCAGTTGCTTATTATACTTTCGCCTAGGAATGTAGAAATATTAATTTACCAATTGACAGTGGTGTACAGTGTGTGACATTGAACATGGTGCAGATAACAGTATGTATAAGTAAAGATTGGGATCGAGAATTCTCGAGAAATATCAAATATTTCTGATATTTGTTTCTCGATAAATTGTTTATGAATCTCGAGAATTTAAAATTTCACTTATTTAATACATTGGAAATTACGCGTTGTTCATTTGATTAGATAAAAGAACATTCTGAACACATTTTGGAATTTAGAATTAGACAAACTAATAACATCCGATTTAACGAATGCTCTGAAACCTATTACAATATCAGTGAAAGCTTTAAGTCGACAAGATGCTAATCTATTAAGCGCAGATGGTATATTAAAGTTTTAAAACTGCTCTCAAAGCGGATAATACATAAATAGCTAAAACACTACTAAATAAAACAAAACTAATTAAAAGACGAGATGTGACGTTAATATCATTTTTAAATTTTTCATACAACTCAGAATCCCAAAATGTCTCTTCTTTCAGTTCAAAGGCGAATAAATCATTTTTTTCTTCGTCGTAAAGTCATATAATCAGAATGCATTCAGCTTAATGCACGTTATATCAAAAGGATGTAAGCTCAACATAGCGAATTTGTATCTTGGAAAACGATGCCTTGTGAAATTTTCGAACAGAAAAGGGCTTCCACACAATCAATTTTATCGGCTTTTCTTAAATAATGTATTAAAATAATTCAAAATATCATTTTACCAGTTTTAGTCTTGGTGTACTTCAAGGCTGTGCCTATGTAATATTTTTGGCTCAAAATCATTGCATAAACGTTATTTGTGTTTCCTGTAAAATTTGTTCTATCTGGCTTCCCACAATCGATATATATATATATACGCATAAGTAAGCGTACATACATTCTTGCTGCCACATCATTAATACATCATACATATTTACAAGAGCAAAATTATGAAGGGAAAAAATGATAAATTATATTATGTAGTATATAAAAAAACATTTACATATAAGGGCTTCTCAATCGAAATGGCTGTGTTATTATTTCGAAATCAAATTACAGTCTGTGACAGCAAAAATTCTCAAGGGTAAAGTCAGGTGTCCACATCTTGCCCGAGGAGACCTTGATTAAACTCAAGTGAAAGGCAATGATGCAGAAATACGCAGTGGGCCAAGCAAAGCTACTCATCAATATTTGAAATCTAGATCAAGATAACGAATTGATTATAATATTTAGATTGTGACTCTTAAAATAGATTTACATAATGAATTGGTTGTCATTTCTATTGACTTTTATGTCTATGTTAAATGTACATATATATGTATCCCCGGTAGTTGAGATTTATCTTCGTAGCCGGATATTTAGGGTTCGATCCCCACAGCTGCTGGATCTTAAAAGATATAAAGATGCAGGGTTGCATGTCTAATAGATTAAGCAATAAGCGAAAAATCAATTTGTCAAAAAATCTTGACGCGAAGATCCATATATTCCTTAAATGGTCATATCCACACTTTTGAACCGTTGATTCAAATGCTCCTTTTCGGAGTATACATGGTAATATATAATATCACATTAGTACCATTGTGTATTGTTGATTATTTTTAACTCTTAATTTAATATTATAAATATTTCTAACATGAAAACTCGCTATTGACCTTTCCACATATATTAATTTGTATTCAAATAACGTGCAATACAAAATATATTGATTAATATAATGTACGGAAATGGTTTTGCAACTCATTGTCAAATAGAATCGCTTTTGAAACTCACATTTATCAACAGCAACCCACTTTGCTAAATTTCAAGTTATTAAAATCTAGTGAAGGGTAATTTTATATTTTTGAATTATATAAATTCATTTTGATAATTTCCTCATGAAGCATTTTATGAATGAAACACCATGGATAGAATTTTCTTAAATTATACGTCACCGACCTTAAAATTTTTATATAACCAAATATATAACAAAAGGTGTAAAATACAGTGTATTTTCAATTATCCGACATCAGTTTGAATACTTTTTGTAACTCAGTTTTCGTCCAGAGTCGTTTTTGCAAGTGACCCAAATTTTGTGAATAATTTTCTGACGAGATAAAATAATTTTTGAAACCGTCACCCAGCCATCTCCATAGATTTTGAGTTAACGCAGAAAATGGCATTCATACATCATTTTCATATCAATCGTCAATCGTAATTGAAGACTTTGTGCAACTCCCTGCCACATATATATACATTATTGTTTTATTGAGTATCAAACTCAGTCAATCTTCTTAGTCTGTAGCCGGGCACTTGAAGCATTGTCATGTCGTGCTTGACACTCGATAGCCGCTCTGCATCAAGCAGCGCGGCAGGAGTGGTAAATGTCAACGTGGCGAGAGGTGGAGCAGACCAGGCGGCAGTCACGGTGGCGCGAATCTAAAAACTGTGGCCGTATAGGGTGCACCGGTTGGCCTCGTTCTGACAAACCACTGTTAACATTGCTTTTATGTTTCTCAATTGTTTCCGCAGATACAATACCTTTCATTTGCATAACTATAAGAGATTAATAATAAAAAATAAACTCACAAGGGCAGTATATTATTTGGACCATGCTTTAATTCTTGCATTAATTATCTCTCAGCGTGGCTTAATCGATAATAATGTGTTTTATTTCCTGAATCGAATTCTAAACTCGTATCTGTACCATTATTATTTCTAACGCTGGACATAAATTTCCGATTCGTCGATCGAATGGCAGATAACCTCTTCTCTCGACAGATGTTTTTCTTAATATATTGTGTGTATTTCGACTGAATTCAGTGTAGTTACGGAATGCTGGCAAATGGTATGTAAGGATACAAAGTGGCTGATAGATGACAGTATTCTAAAGCCGCCACAAGCTCCATAAAGGAAGCAGATATGGAAACATTTTAAATTCTATAGCATACTACTTACTATTTAGTATGTTAAAAGTTCGCTCACTCCCCACATATAATGTAGCCTGAAGATGCCGAAAGGCGAAGCCCGGGTCGCTAACAGTGATCTCACATATGGAAGTTTACCGGTTTTAAATAATTTAAAATTCAAAACCAATTTCCATCAAGCACCATCAGTCAAAAATATTAATTATGAAACAGACTTTGTTTATTTTGGAGCTGAATATATGTATCTTCATTTCAAAAACATTTAATTTCTTCTTTCAACAGACACAAATCTCTAATTATCGTTATCCAAATTTTTAGCAAATTCGGTGCTCACTTGGCAGTAATTCTTGACGATTCAAAAATAAATAGGATACAACTTTGTTCCAATTTTTAATCTATAGAAATAATGAAACGTTTTACGTAAACCTCTCGTAAGTCAATGTGACTTGATGTCGGTTTTTCTGTGACTGAATTACAATAGGATCTTAGGTTCCCTATGAGTTTGCGTACCGGTCTAACACTGCGAGCCGCAGTTTGAGGACGTTACCGTAACGGATCAAATTAGCGATAGCAGACGACAAAGTAGTAGCAAATCACGATTGTTGTCAATTGCCATTACGGCCACATCTCGCGCGCCACAATTAAGCGGAGTGAAAAAAAAGCTGTAACATGTATGCGGCTAATGTGCGAAAGCAATTTTATTTGACCAGGTCATCTTTTGTGCGGAATCTCACCACTTATTTTTACGATAATGGCAACTCTGTCAGGCACGAATTTCGGACATCCTCATATATCGAATGACACAATAGATTTTGTTATATGCAATTTATTTACAAAAAAAATCATAATTTATATACATTGTCGATAAGCCCTGAAACATCAATCAACACTTTTTCAGCTGTACAATAATTTATCTTTAAAAAAAACTAACTTTCTTTAGTTTATTTTTTTAATGTTGATAAAAGATAAATTCTTGTTTTTTTGTATTTTAAATGGACCATGCCCTAATTGTCTTTCCGTTGAAGTGGACTATATGGAATAGAATATTAACTATAAGGTTTTTTTTACGATGGTTTATAAAAAGATTTATTATTAATACTATATTTTAACAATATTCTCGAAGCATGAAGCATGTGAATCCTCTCTCTATGCGGAGCATATGGCCACAACGTGGTGCCTTCAGGATTCTTTGTCACCCGCCAGCTGCCTCGCATCCTCCCAGGTCATACCAGCATCCTTTTGTTCCATTGACTACATCCTATAGATAGTAGCCAACGGTTTACCAGGTCACCAGAATTCCACCGGTCGGAAGAAAATACAAGCAGGAGCCAGGCTCTCCGGGTGCATACGTATCACATGCCTCAGCCGGTTCCAGCGCGCTGCATGACTAGTGTGACAGGGGGTTATCCCGTCCGTTCTCAGTATCCAACGCAAGCATCTGTTCTCACTATAGGGTTCTTCTGAGTTTTCGTTAGGTGCCAAGATTCGCTACCGTACAGCAACGCCGGCAGAATGCATGCGCTTAACAACTTGGTGCGGACCGAGTGCACGTCGTCGTCACAACAACTTGCTCACTTGGTCACTCACCTATTTATAGCTTGCTTTCCCCTCCACCACCCGTTATGCGGGCGTATACCGTGGCGTAACGAAGTGAGGCGCTCTTGATAAGTGTCAGAAGTGTCCCAGGAGCAGCTTCCCTATTTATAGCTATTTTGCATCTCTGTTCCAACGCCCTGTTGTTGTCGCTCGACTGTCGTATAGCCTTATGGGTCAATAGATATATAACATGGGTGGCCAAAGCTGTAACTACTACGGGCGACCTCCTTTTGAATTTCTTATCCCCTGATATATAACATCACAAAGATAAAAAAAAAATTAACACGTCATGAAATTATTTGTTATCATAGTCAACAAGATCCACCGTAGAAGCTAGTTATATTACATACAAACCCATTTTATGGTTATAATTAGAAAGGGCTTGCCTAGAAAATTAATATACCTGGAAATTTCATGGACTCACCCAGTTGTGTTATTTACGCCAACCATTATCGTTAAACCTTTTCTACCCTCATTATTTTAGTGTTAGAATACATAAATTACAATTTTTGTAAGGTGTATTCATTTTTTACGCCGCGTTTATCTGAACATTTACCAACGTTTTTACCATAAATCAAGACGCATTTTGGTGTTAATTTTTTTTACATAATTTATCATAAAAATACATTCTTTTTATTGTTTTCTTCACCTTGACCAATATGTAGATACAATAAAAACAACGTACTGAATAATTTATTGCAATTGATTTATTGTGGACATTTTTTGCAAAAAAATGAAATATATTAAACGTCAAAATTAATTGAGTAAGACTATGCTATCTTTTGTATGATTATCACATTTTTATATGTACACATCTGTTTATTAAACATGTAAAAAATATATGCTAGTGCCAACATGTGACTAAGATACAAGGAATTGTAAGAAATTAAACTATACTTAACAAAGTGACTTAAACCAAATAATCTATTTGCGTGTTCCTGCAATATTGACGACGATATGAAAATTCTGCTAGGATTGATAGTTTATTTAGAGAATTTTACAGTCTTTAAGTCCTAGAAGTGAAGTCCTATGAATTAGATGCTTAGTTGTTGGACGAAGCGGAATTCAAACAGACAAATTAAGACACAAATTAAAGACGTCTATTCGACACTGATCGAGAATTCTCGAAATATTGAATATTTGATTTTTTTCTCGAGAAATTATTCATGAGAATCTCGAGAATTTTGATTTTTTACTTATTCAATATATTCGAAATCAACCATCGTTAATTTGATTTGATCAACGAATATTTTAAAACAGTATTATTAAGTTCAATAAAACCATCGTCGTCAGAAAATAAAAGGAACTTTTTATCTTCTTTATCTTTATATTTAAAAGTTAAATATCATATTAATTTTGCTGTATTGTTTTTCGTGTGCTATTTTTGTGAACCATTTATAAAAAATAAAAAAGATTTAAAAGAAAGACTCGTATTATTTCGGTAATTAATTTTAAATGAATGTACAATATTACTACTAAATTTTGAAAATTCTCGAAAATATTAAGTAAATAAAATTCTCGAATTCTCGAGGTTTGCAAAATTGTTGAAAAAGAGATTTCTCAATCTCGAGAATTTAAAAAGTCGTGAATCCACAATCACTAATCACAATGTATTATATATAACTTACTACAAGTTTTATCATGATGATAAATGCTGGGAATGCCAAATTAGTATCTAAATTTTACTTTTAAGTTTGAATAAGTTTAAATTTATGACCAGGAAAAGGACTTCCATACGTCGATTTAGTTGTTTTTTTAAAACTAATTATCCATTATTATCAGATTAGTTAAAAAAAAAACACTAGTATTAGTCTTCATGCACTTGAACGTTTTGCTTATTTAATATTTTGATTTTGGCCCAAAATCATTAAATATACATGTTTTACCCCTCCTGTGAAATTTGTTTTCTGTGGGTTTTTACGTACGTTTGCCTTTCTACGGTGTATAATAATATTAATAAAACAATTAGAAAAAAGTGTGATAAAAAAACTAAGGGCAGGTGCTATCTTTATGATAGAGCCTCCTTATTAGATTATTGTAGCATCTACCTCTTATAAGCCCTCGTTAGTAACCTTTATAATTTTGTTGTCGAGAGAGGGTCTTAGTTAACTGAAATCTCGAACCCATCATGTTAAGAACTTCTTCGAAAGGATCGTGGGAACACACTTGTTTCGATTTATCCTTTCCCTTATAACTCTGCTCTCAAAATTTTAAGTCCTGTTGAAATATTGAAAACTATCTTTCATTTTATAATTTCAAGCAGTTGATTTTTAACTTACAAATATAACTGATAAATTAATTAAAAGTTTCATATTAACAATGCATGATCTGTAAGTGAAGCATATGGCTCTAAAAAGTGTGAAGATGTTCACCCGAGAAATGTAGTATATCGGTCTTCATTATTCGAGGAATTATCATGATAGATTTCTTTTACTGGAATTAATTTTTTATTTGTTAATGAATACTGCATATTAGTTTAGTCTGCTGGGTGAAAGACTAACATAATGGTGTTATAAAGTTAATGGTACCTATGTATTTTTTTTGGTACCATTCTCACTCCCATAGTGGAGCATATGGATCTACACAGTGAAGATATCTACTCCGGAAGTATATGTTACTAATCTTCGACGATGATTCTGCTGATCAAGTTTGTTGATAGCTATTTCAGTTAGCAGGCTATTGTCAAGTCTATAAATTACAATTCGCATGTTTGGATGTTTGTAATTATTATTTTTAGAGTAAATATTTAAAAAATCTGAAAATGCAGGACTGAATGCCTATTCGACTGAGCGATTGTCAGACAAACAATTCTCGTGAAAAATAATCTGTCAAGACGTCTTCACATTGCAGAGACACATATACTCCACTTGGAAGCGAACATTATTAGATCCCTTATCAAGTTACTTCTATTATTATTTTATCGTCACACTTTCGCCTTGTGCCCAGTATGCGACTTATAACCCAAGGTCATTATTTATTTCAAAGTAGTATAGTAATATTTTGAACCATATTAATTTACAGCGAATGGTGCACTCTGTGAGAAAATCGGAAAGTGATAATAATTCCATTTTGAATCGGAAACGTGCTTTGGAAATTCGCCATTTTGACACGATTCCTAAGAACCCTCTCACTTTAGTAACTCAGGTACCAAACTTTTAATAAATCTCACGGTATATATACTTAAGCTCGGTTATCACTGAAAACAATGTTCTCAGTATTATTTATTTATTAGTTATTATAGTAATCACAAATTAAAAGTCATTTAATATGCATTGTCCTTTAATGCTCTGATTCACGTATTGCTATTGGTAAACGTTTACACCAGCGTCGGCAACCTTTTTTGGCTGCATGTCAAAATCAAACAAAAACTGACCAAGAAGACGATACAGGTCAGGGATATTTTTTCATTTTAAACGGTATTTTAGTGAATAATGAGAAACATGTTAGTAATAAAATAATTATTACAATATGCTTTAATATTGAAATTAGCCCTTGTGGCAACCAATCCGATAGTCAAGTTGGACCGACTTAGGCCGAGGCTACGATAGATGCCGCGGCGGCAGAGCGACAGCAATAAAGTGTCGGAAACAGAAATGCAAAATAGCTATAATAGGTAAGTGAGCAAGTTCGACAGCACGACAACACGTTGTCGTCACAGCAACTTAATCGCGTGCTCGCTCACCCATTTATAGCTATTTTGCCTTTCTTCTAATAACACTTTGCTGCTGTCGCTCTGCTACCGTAGTGCTGTCCTTAAAGTACCGTTCCGTACACATTCTTAGACAAAAATAAAAAAATCTCTAATAATAAATCTTGTTTTTGTGATTTTG
>JAGVSQ010010986.1:0-12545 GCA_022683975.1 Rhyacophila evoluta
GGTAAACTTCCATATATCACATATGGAAGTTTACCAGTTTTAAATAATTCAGAATAAAATAAAAGTGCTGGTCACTCATTATCCATCACAGAGTGATACTTGTAAAAATGGTCCTTATTATTTTTGTCAAAACTTCACAATGTGTTTGGGACTTTCGACAGTTTATTATGATAACTTTGTATTGTTATTTGTTAGTAGAAAACGTTAAGTATACGACTTTTTAATATATATCTTATATACTAAATTCGCTATCTGTTTTCCATTTTTCTAGATATTGTTTTATCGGGATGGCTCTTTAACCATGTGTTAATTCATTCTATTTTACGCTTATACTTGTATTTAATTTCTTTCAGTAGCTGAAAACTATGCGTACGCATCTCAATACTGATAAAAAAAAATATAAAATGTATAATTAAAAATATTTTTCAAAAAAACCGAAAATGCATTATTGAATGCACAATGATTTGGGCAACTATCTAATCCAAAAAATAAGTGATTTAAATGCCAATATCGAACCAATTTGATTTTAAGCGATATTTTTTTGCCTTTGGTTCCCTCAATTCCTCAATTTCACTGCCAGTCTTTCCAACTGTGATATAGAGGAGATTTGCGCTTAGTTCCTACGAGGTTAAGCTCTTTTATTTTACAAGATACTCGTACGCCATTTAGTAATCCATCTTCATTTGAATACACATCCTAAGTTTATCTGATTTACTTCTTATGATGTACAGATTTTTTTAAACTCAGACCTTGAGAGTCTATTTATTTAACATGTATTAGAATATTGCAAATTATTGGTTTCAATCATTCACATTATACACATTATAATAATAAAGAGTTTACGTAATTTAAAAGATTAAAAAAACGTGTATAATTAAAGTAAATTTTTCAGAAGTAATAACAAATAAATAGAGGATTTGAAATACAAACAAAGAAAATATAGGAAGTCTACCAAGAAAGTTAGGCACATACTATACAATAGCATCTAAACACACTCTCGCTTAGGTGAAAGATATCAATAATCAAGACAATTTCGTTAATAGTCATTAGTCCACTCCGTATTGGTCCTTCAATTTGAAATAAAAAACAGCCTATGTTCCCGATTTCTCGGGTAGTTATCGAGGACACACAGACCAATATTGATCAATATTGAGAGGCAGAATTCTTGATGTCACCAAATACATATTCCTCCTTATTTTTAAGCAAAATTAAGAAAACATGAATGAATTGAAATCAGTTGGATAGATCCACGTTGGTTGGTTTCTGCTGTCGGCTCCGTTCGCTTTTACCGCGAGAAACTCTTGTCTCTGGTTGAGTTATAATCACAATTACTTATACGTGCATGCATTTGGAATATGGATTCGATAAATTAGAAAGCGAATAGCCAAAACTAAATACAGTGGATTGCCAATCATCCGTGGTAATTTAGAAACATTCTAATCTTGATAATAAAAAAAAAAAACACGGATATTCCAATGAATTTTGATGTTTAGTTACACATAAAAAATATTTGAGTTGCATGTAACTGCAAATTAAAAAAACATTATAGTAATTGATATTTCATAATACGTATTAGCATCATGAAATATTTTCGGTGAGTCAATTTGTATACCGCAAACCAGTGCTACTCAAACTTATTCATCCACGAGCTTCTGCGATTTAAAAACAAACGGTTCCCTAAATATTTTTGTTTTTCAAAACAAAAATTATTTCGTTTACTAGAATTTGGTCACTGAACGAAAAGATTAAATAGATTGTAAATATGTTTACTATATATATCGTCGCCTTGGCGCAAAAAATCGCTTACTAACATTTTTGGCAAAAAATAGAGACCTCAAACTACATAATTTTGAACTCCCGTATCTATTTGTAAAGTCGATCACTAACAATTTGAACTCAAAGAAACCGATATTGCGAATAATTTATAAATGTATTTTCGTATTTTTATCTGCTTGTGTCATTATTGGATTTAAATAATTGAACGCTATCGAGTACAATCATAATAATTAAAAAATGAAATTGAAATTACAAAATACCCATTATCTGACATCAATTTGATGGAAAAATAAATTTTCGTTCCACTGTTACGATCTATGATAAATTAAAGGCTGGTTTTCAACATTTTAATGTATTCAGGAAAAGTTTTAGACCATATCATAATCGGCTTCTTAAGCTGAATCTCCACTGTCACCACGACTTAGGCGAGCTTAGTAAGGCCCGGCATAGTCTCAAAGCGATTTCGGCTCGAATTTCGCTTCTAATTTTAATATCAAGCGATTACTAAAAACGGTCTATATGTGCTAACTTTCTTACGCAACTGAATTAAGTATATGATATACTTTTATCACAAAATACCAAATATATTTTTCAAAAATGTTGCTATTTGTACACCGATTATTAACAAGATATTACACAATTGTATTATAACTGTTTTTTAATATTATATTGATTAAAGAATAGGTTCCCAATCTCTTTTGGCCTATCCAAAATTATTCATTTTCTTGATTTGTTATTTTAGCTCGCGTAATGTGGTTATTTATTTCTTTGTAAGGGGCCAGCGCCCACTAAATACCTGCACCCTCTCTCTAGACAGCCTGAACGCCCCCAAATGCTTCTGAATCCACTACAAGGCTTCAGCACTCATGGGAGATGGTACACATTGGGAACCTATGAATTAACGAAAGGTTCACGATGTCTGTATCAGTAAATTTTATCAAAATTAACGTTCTCAAAACTTTCGAGCCTATTGCTTAATTGACTGTCAAAATAAAAATTAATAAATAGTATTAGTATTTTCCAAGCACAAATTCGTTTTATGACAATTGAAAACTAATTTAAAATTCCACAGGTTGCGTGAGTAAAAGAACTGCCAACCTATAAGTAATTTGGTATTTTTAATTCAAATATATTTTCTCTATGCATTTTACCTAATTTGACTTGCTAGAACTGCACTTAAGCATGATTGAATCTATGGTAAAATACTTCCATAAATTAATCAGTTTTGTCGTTGCCTTTTTCAAATATAATGTGATACCTTCAATAAGACTAGGTATGCAAGATAAAACATTACAATTCTATGTATGTAGTATTAAACTAAATATCGAAAAAAAACTAATATTATAACAGTAATATTAAAAATAATCGTTCAATTTCGGTCTATTTAATATTATTATTGCAAAGAAAAGATATCTTCAAATTCTTTTGATAGAGTTTTTCTATGTGTTATGTCTTTTACCCTGTATCACATAAGCAGTGGGTGGAGTAAGAATTATAACGGTCGTTTAGAAATGCTGGTCAGGTCTCGAGTTCAATCCCAGTTTTGATTAGCCAATCAAGTTACCCATGTCCTGGCGGAAGTACCACTGAAAAAGTTGGTGAAGAAATAAATATAGTTACTAATTGACGATGACCTATCTCAAAAGAATACGGAAGAAATAAAAATAAGAAACAATAACAAATAAAATAATGTATGGTTAATAAATAGAGCCTTCCATTATTTGCTGAAAAATTTAAGATTAAAAAACTTGGTAAAAGTAACTTAAGATGAAGGTAACCTAAGATAAAAAGCAGAGATTCATAACCAGTGTTCTCCGGACTTAAATCGTATTGTATTCAGCGACCAAATTTTTGTGTTCACCTAAGAATTCTGCTTTCTCATTAAGGATACCGCATGCACACTAAATGTTATGAAACTATCAACGAGCTACAAACTATTGAATAGTCCTTCATGCTCATACGATGGTCGCTTTTTATTATTAATGGTGTATCCCCATAATATTAACTATGCGTCGCTTTTTAGATTTATTATGTACCGGATTTAATGCCACTTGCTTGATAAGTTTTGATACGGATTTTAAACCTGGTCGAAATATACCATAAATAAGCAACAATAAATCAAAGCATACTGAAAATAAATTTAAGAATTTAAAATACGATGTAATAAATAAAAACTCGCAGCATTTTTGAATTGTAAGACATGTACGCATTTACCACACTCACTTAAAAGAATATGATATTAAAAAAATCAGAAATTCAATTTAAATTGAACGAAGAAATCTTTATTGCTATAAAAAATCAATAAATTTAATATAAGATATAATTTTCTTGGTAGTTTTATAATCTAATTTTAAAATCCAACGATTTCGGAATTCCACGAGTTCGAAAAGTTTAAGAACAAATAATTTGGTGTAGAGACAATAAAGATAAAATTATTTTATCACTTTTTATACTCCTAAATTTATTAACCTTATTGAAATGCACTAACTATTGTTCAATATATTTTTTTAAAACGATTAGGTCAATCTTACAATTTGAATTATTCAATTTACATTCAATTGTATGCAATAAGCTATTTATTATTTGAGCGGAAATATACTTCGATTGGTTTATTATGCAATTAACCCTTTCTCTGCCGGCGAGTATTTATACAATATGACAGTAGCTGCTGTCATCATCTGTACATTCATCACATGCAAAACAAAAAAGTTTTAACTTGATTTCGCAAACTTGCTAAATCCAGTTATATAATTACAGTTGATAAAAAAATACACCAAAGGTAGTTCTTTATAGAGATAGAGATTTTGTTAGAATCAAATTTATCTCACAACTGAAGTTGAATTGAGCACCAGGTGTTTAGTAATCTAAGCATGCAATTATGCCAATTCTATCATATGCACCATTGCCAAAAATGTTATTTAAATAAAAATAAAATTATCTAAACTAGTATAAATACTAATTTATGATTAATTTAGCAGATGATCTGTGTATTTATTTGAATTATTGTTGTTTATTGCAGCTATTTTTACGGGATATTTTAAAATCAATGATTGCAATAAAACAATAACCCGGCGTGGAAAGTGTTAAAGTAATATTACACAAAAAGTGTCGGTGTTGCATGTTGAGCACAAATAACATTAGCACGGAAGTATAGATAATACCATGTATTTTTTAATTAACATATTAAATTCTATAGATTACGAAATTATTGTTCGTGTTTTACCATTAATTATTAGACCACAGAGACCTAATTTGAAATATTTTTAGAAGTAACATTTACATACATTAGACTTGAGATTATGCCACCTACTTGAATACGTACATACTACTGTTTTTTCCCCAAATTTTCATGTAAAAGCTTCATAACAATCTGAAATAAGCTCAAAACTCTTAAAATATATCATGTAATATAAACTTTCATATACAGTTTTAATTGCAGCCTGTATTTTACTTTTCCACAACTTCAGGTTATATGCGTACAAAAGATATATTAATAATTACCATACATGTATACAAATATATAATTATTTACTCTCATATAGCCTACTTACCATAATATAATATATATTAATACAACTATAATATAAACGATTGTATAATCATTAATATCAACGTAATTATTCTTCAGGATGTATTGATAATTTATTTTTAAAAAATCTACATAGATTGCGCTAAAATAATAACATCTTCATACACTTTTTCTCCCTCTTTTTCACCTCCCGATAACTGAGAATTAACGTGTATGCTTTGGAGTTGGAGGTCGTGGGTTCGAATCTCACGCAGGATTTTTAAAAATCCATAGGTTTAGGATTGGTGTCTTAGTGGTTGAGCAGTTGAACGACAATTATAGTCGTGAAAAAATCTGTCAACGTAAGTCTTTTTTATGCAAAGATTTGTATACTCTATTTCTGGAGTGATTGGGTTCCATATTATGCTCTACGTTTGGAGTGGACATGTTTAAGAAATACTTTATTTTTCTTTCACTGATAAAGAACATTACTCAGCACTATTTGAATATAATATCAACACATAAACGCAAAAGAAATAATAATCAAAAACTAAAAGCGATTTTTCTTATAACGCATAAATTACTATTTGGGAAAGTGAGTCATTTGTTCTGTATAGGTTACATAAGTAATTGTCCTCGTCTGGAATTATGTATGATATTGTTTGATAAAAAAAATAGATTGCAGATCATTTTTCAGAGATATGAACATTTGAACAATGAGATAATTTAGCCATACGATGTTTAAGCTCTTTATATGGAACATATGGCTGCTGTGCGGTGTCTCAAATATATGTATCACCAATATTGCTTTCATCGTATGATCATATCTCTGAATACATCCGGTGAATAGTTCTTTAATCTTTCAACATTCTGAAATCCGATCGGTCGGAAAAGAGACATTATGATTTAGTTTTCTTTAGTCATAAAGATCTTCCTTACCAGCATCGCTGAATGATCTTGTATCAGTAAAGACGGTTCTTTCATTCATTATATAACCTTGAGTACTTTACAAAGTTTAATCATGTAACTTACAGTATTTGACGCAAGGTTTTCAAAATTAAATATCCCGTTGATTCGTTATAACAAATAAATCAAAAATACCAATACGAAAGTTTTCTATATTCAATAACATTATTATTAAACACAACCACAGTTCAATGACTGCACTAGCCTGTAGAAGCGCTAATAAAATATTCAGCCGAGAAAAGGTGTTTGTTTTCTATTCGTATATAGCTGTAGAAACCACACAACGACGTCGCGACGCCACGTGCTTTTAAGCGACGCCTACCGCCTTTTCCCGGACTCATTTCATAGTACAGTGACGAATAAATATTTGCTTTTATAGATATATGATATTTTATCATAGACACGTGCTGCTTATATATTTAATTTAAATTGCAATGTATTATTAAAATTAACGAATTAGACATCTCGGAATTGTATTTTTTTTTATTATATTCTCGTTAATTCTTGTGCCCAAGTTAAAGCGCCCATTGTTAGGTACCAGATACTTTAGGTTCAGTAACACAGTTACACAAGGACCTGATCATGGTTGAATGATTCGTAGACAACCAAGTCAGGCTTCACTTGGTATAGATACAAAAAAAAAATATTTTTCATACTCAAACGGAAATGTTTGAAATAATATAAGCACATTATATTCTAAGGTACAATTCTGATGGTGTCGATAATTGTGATGAAGACACTCATATTAATTGCTTAGTGTATATTCAATGTAATTATGAAGTGCTGATGCTTTGACTTTAACTCTCACCTTACTATGCCAAAAGCTGCTTCGACGGACCACAAGCCCCTAGTTAAAATGCTTAAAATATGCAAATCCTGCTATATTATATATATAAGGAAGAAAAAAAAACGTCAGAAACATAGATGCAACATTTGAAAGCGGATCCCGCTCAGAATGCTCCCTCTCTTCTACCATGAGACGTAGTAACATCATTCGACAGTACTCAACTTACATATCGATGACATCTACTCGTAATATATCTACAATAATTCATACATCTCGTATACCACAAAGCAAAAAAAAAAGACATGAAAAAAAACTCTACACCATTATGTACATCAAATTTTGTATATTTTAAAATGACGATATTTAAAATTATTCAACTCAATATGTAATAATAAAAGAGAGTTTCTTTGTATACTGTAAAATTTGTGTCATTTAGAATACGAGATATTGCTTTGTCATAAGCGATATGCATTTAACTATCACATAAGGAAGTAATAATAATTAACATTACTATGGAATAAAAATACGACATTGTTAATTTTTAAAATGATTGAAAATTCTCAATATAAATTGTTTGATATCATATAATACGAAACGCGTTTCGCTGTCATTAATTAACGTTATCCTGCAGAAGCCTTGACTTCTCGAAATTGTATGTATTTTGTCAATCCAAGTTTTCAACACATCAACAAGAAGAAAGAATGTTGACAAAATAAATATCCGATATAGATATACATACTTCTCTGCCGTTCGCCAGTGTAGCAACGTGAGATATAATTAAAGCTGCATGGTATTGGAAGAAAAATGCCATTTCGCATACCACGCTTTGTGAAAAATAGCTTCGCGAGTGGAAACCCTTTTGCTTAAAAAAACAACGTTAAGTTATCGTGTTAACACGACTGAAAAAAATAAGTGAAATATTTACAATGACAACTTTTTACAGCTTTACAGTAGAGTTCGTGCTTATTTTTAGTAATTAAAGTATAAATTCTTCTACGTAAATACCTATGGCATATAAAAGTAATTTAATCAATCTAAAATACATATTTAATGGAGACAAAATCGCGACTCAAAAATCGACGCTTTGTTTTAAAAGGAACTTAAAATAATTCCTTATATTTTAATTGGGTTGTATTTACAAAGCAAACTTATTCTCCACTACACCAAAAATTTAAAGTAGAACAATCTGAACGAGTATTTTTTACGCAAAAGAAACAATTAATGTCGTCTAAAATATTAATAAAATCAGTAATAATTTTCAAATTGATTAATTTAAACTAGAAGTAATTGACTAATTGATTCGTGTGTGTGATTCATTTGAATCACTCAATAGTGAGTCGTTTTGAAGCTGCACTACTTCAAGATGGAATATTATATTGTTGTTTTGCTCAAAATGCTCCCTTTCTTCCCCTCTGAGTCGTTATGACATTGTTTAGATGAATGATCAACACTCTCAAAATATATACTAATTTCATCAAAAACACGCGCACATTTAATAGAACAGAATTATTTTTGTCGCCATTGATCAATGTTTTTTTTTCGTAATGATTTTACTATAATAGGGGTATTTATGAGGAATACATAAAGCATGAAAAACTTGCAATTGGTATATTAATCGCTACTCACTATCCAGCACAGGGCAGTTCGAGTTAAAATATTAATGTATGAAATTAAATAGCGCTCCTTCACAACCAGGGAGTATGGATTTTAGGGAGTATAAAATGCTTCTAAAAACATACTAACAAATTAATATTGCCTAAGTAATAATAGAATCAATAATAATGATAAATTTGATTCACTCAAACTAGAACGAATCGTCATAATTGATTCGTTAAGTGTGCAGTTCGTTCGAATCACTCAATAGCAACTCGTCTTTGGTCCACACTACTTCAAGACGTACGTATAACGTTGGCCGAAAATAAATTGAATATATTTTTAGCCGGACGTATGCTATACGATTCCACGCCGCTGTGTGCATTACTCATTAGTCGAATTAAAAAATATAAAAGAACGTCGTTTTCTTTTGTTTTTTTTTTTCTTTTGAATGTCGAAACGGCGCTTGACATTTGGCGGCAATAATTCATTGTTGAAATTGGGCTACGGCATTACAAATTCTACAGAAGTATTGGGAGCATGTCCATTTATTTTATTTTAGCTAAACATTTTCAGAGCCAATCTCAATTTACAAAAGTACAAAATTAAAATTTAGTAATTCAATGAAATTTATATTTAAAACTCGTCTGCGAATAAATCTCGGTAGTGTATTCGCTTGTCTATGAAATATTCTGCATATTTTTGCCATGCTATTTTCTTCTTACATGTTGTCGATTATCATTGTTTAATTGAAAATTGTTTTTATTACACCAAAAGGCAAATAAACAAAATTGATTTCAAATAAATATCATCAATTTCATCGTTTCAAACAGGGTTATCAGTTCATATTAACCAGTGAATTTTCCCGTATTCAATTCCCGGCGAATAATATGGTCATTTCACTAGCTAATATTACTTTTTTCTTGCTTTTCTCTCATTCCCTATAACAATATACACAGGATCGTGATTTTAAATTTCTTATTTCCCGAAACATAACTTAAAAAATCCGGGAAACGTTCCCCTATAATATTTCTATTATAAACGGAGATTTTTTGGAGTACGTTATTTGTATTTCAACCTAAAAAGTTTGAAATTAAAACTCATTGGGCACATTTAAAATTCTTTATTTTCGACTTTACCAAAATATAAATGTCACCATGAGTTTTTCCATACAGTTTAGAAACTACCAAAGTATCAATATGAATAAATTGCTTTTTAAAAAAATCTTAATTACATCCGCATACTAAAACATGTACTGGTCATGGTAGTAAGAATTTTTATTTAAAAAATAAACGGTCGTCTACTTTATTTTTGCAATTTAATCTGCAAGAAGTTATACATATCCACATATTTAAGCCCGTAGATAACGTATAATTTTAAACCGAACATTTTTAAGTCATTAATATTAAATTTGTAATTATATGTTCACGCGTCATACATGTATGTAAAAGGTTTTTATATGGTAAATTAAATGTACTATTCAGTAATCAATTTAATAATTCTAAGTGATGTGCGTTATGCACTTATTTAGCAATCAGCCATTTCTTATTACAATATACATGTGATTATTTTTTATCACTGTGTTATATTCAATGCAATACTTGTATCAAATGATCTAATGACGTTACCGCTACGATAAAATTGATTGCTATCACTTATTATTAATATAATAATTACTTAACATTGTTCTCGCGAGGAAGTGGATGACAATTACCTATATAACGACAAGAAAATGTCCATTATTTCCTTAATTACAATATTTTTTCACTTAATTTAAACAACAATAATAAATAGTTATAATTTTTAAGTAAAATAATACGATATTGTTTGTTTTTGTTTTGGCAAATTGATTAATGTTGATGTATTTTAAAGATTTGTTAATCGATTAGTAATTTGATTGCCACAGCATTGTCAGAAACACATTGTTTGTTAATTATGTTTTAAATTGTTTTTTTACCAAAATTCAAAAATTTAAGCTTTTTGTTATGTGCTTTTTATAAGCTCGATTCGATTTTTGTATTAATATGTTTTCAAGTTATTCTTTACCTCTCTGTAATTTAAATACTTTGAAGAGGGAAGATTTTTATTTCATTAGTCTAATAGCTATGTATTTAATTTTTTTTAAAAGAAACCCATTAAAAATAAAACACAAATAATATGTACGTCCCTAAACCTTTCAACACACACTTTTTTATATCATATTTGGTGAAATAGAAATCGAAGTGACACTTCTTCCTTTTGAGGCTAATTTTATACAAACTTTTAGCGGAAAAAAAATTGTGTCAGAATAGTTATTTTGAAAAAAAAACATGTGAGCTGAAATGAGAACGTATTGTTTCATGACGTTCCCTCTGGAAGTCAATCATTTTATATATGTATCTACACAGTGTGAAGAGGTCAACTACGAAACTACAATATATAATTTTCCACAATGTGAAGACTTGTCTTGACGAATTATTTTTTACAAGAATTGGTCATTGGAAAAATTGCTCAACCCAACACCTGTCCAGTCCTGAATTTTAGAATTTTTAGAAATCCGGCATTTGTGGAAATCGAGCCCGCATTCGCTAAGCTCTATACTGCCGGGGAAACAAAACTATAACGTGTATTATTGATGGTGAAATTTATAAATTTCAAAAAATGTTTGGTTAGTATTATCATAGTCACATCAATCACACAATTGCACAACATTCGTATATATTTTCCGTAGCCTCTATGTAAATGCAAATTTGCTTCAAAATAAAAACTAATGTGAGCAGCTTTAAATACATTCAACTGCATTAGTGAAATCGATACTGCATTTCCTCGACGTTTTCAGTTGAGTGTTTTTCACTGTCTGTATGCTATTAGGTGTTAATGCACTCTTAAGCCGTTCGGTTGATCTCTCTTCCTGGCGTTGGCTAATCAATACGAAGATTGATGACTAGCAGATAACAGTCGAAATAGCAGGAATTCTTTTACGCTAAAAATAACTCATTTCAAGTGGCATTAGAAATAGTGATATGTGAATATTTAGGTATTAAGTCACGTCACTCATTTGTGACAAGACATGAAATAATGATTTTTAACGATAATATTATGACATTTTGAACATTTGGATAATTAAAATTTAATTCAGAAGAATGGAATTAAAATTTTCAGATGCTAATTCATTAAAAATGTAAATTCTAGTCATTGTGTATGTTGTAGATTAAAAATAATAGACTTATATTTTATGCAATGACGTCCATCTAAATTCTGGTTTTTGCCAGATTAATAACGTACAACGTATCGTCTTAATATGACGTCTGATTATTGTGTGTCTAAAAAGCTGAATATATTACAGTATTTTCTATTAAAATGAATATAGCTGGAGAAACCTTCAACTTTATTGAAGATATCTGGAATTCACAGCTGTATTCAAAGAAAAGCCATATGACGCGTACATGCCTCACTTCGAGATTGTTGCATTAACGTTGGCGAATCATGTCATATGCAATGAGGTTTTATCGGCTTTTTTATATGTGTTAAACATGTGCAATGTGAACTGAACAGATTTAATTATGTACATTTTTTTTTTCGAAACATTTACCATTGGCTATGGGTACTAGGGGTAGGCGAGTTTCGGAACCGGATGCTACGAGTTCGGAATCAACAGCTGTATTTTTTTTATGAACCAAAGATGTAGGGAAGACTCCTAATGATATAACAGTCAGTTGACAATCAATTCCTCTAAAAACCATTCTGTTTTTTTTATTTAGTTAGAAAAAAATCTTGATAGTACAATGCGAAATCCAAATGATCCGCTTTCACAGGGAGTACGGTATACAAATATTCAATATAATTTATAAATTCGTTTGAATGTGAATGGATATTCTAATATATTGATATCTTCCACCTAGATGAGAGCGAGCTTAGATGGATGCTATTATATGC
>JAGVSQ010010987.1:0-12545 GCA_022683975.1 Rhyacophila evoluta
AGAATTTAAAATCAATTTTCATCAAGCACCATCAGTCAAAAATATTATTTATTTACATGAATATCAGATCAGATAAATACAATATTTATTTAAGACTAGGTGCACATTAGTATTGTGTCTATTTAATATTTCGACTTTGTCCCGAAATCATTAAATATACGTTTCTTGTATCTCCTGTAAAATTTGATCAGTGTGGGTTAAGTTCTTTTTCCTTTCCACAATCTATATACTGTTTCACGTATTCTTTTTAATGTTTGATCTTCAAACTCTTCACAAAAACAATCTACCAGAGATTTGACACATGTACCTGTCTTCGGTGTTCAACGGTCTTCGTCACATGGTGTGATTTACTATACTCATACGAATGCGTATGGTGTGGCCAAATACTAAGATTCTCATTTAAATCTAGTCGGACAAGAGGAGTTGATGTCTTATTACATTTCTCACCATTGACGCCAATACCCATCGTGGGTAGCCCTATGCGAAGATGGAACGTAGCAAGTAATTATAATACACTATGATTCAGATAAAGCTATATGGTACGGTTGCATGCACCGCTGTTTATAAAATCAGTATTGCCGTGAGAGCAAGGTCACCTTTGTGCCGGGCCAAAGGTCACAATACGGCGTGAAATATTACCTCACTAGGCGAGTCCTTAGTATCTACGAAAGCACAGAGGCGTACCAATAATAAGCAAAGTAATTTAGTTTATTTTATTTAGGTTTATTTTTTAAGTAAACTTTAATTATAACTACTAGTAGCTAGTTAAAATCTAAGCTGACAGACAGATACAATACTTGTTTTGAATATGAAATATAAGCATTTTTACAATATGGACAATTATTTTGATATATTATTGTCTTACAAAATTTTAATTTCAGCCAATTATTTATTCCGTTAGATATTCAGTATCCACATTTTATTTTTTAAATAATGTATATTATTTATACAGCTTAGATACTTGATACGTTCACCCTAGAATCAACACTATGTAACTTATCAACTAAGTTAAGTAGATGGTAATGTTACGTGATTACGATAATTCTCCACTATAATTAAACTTTTATATAGAAAAATTTGGGTGTAAATATTGCTTTATTCAATGCGTTCGATATTGATTATTTTTTATAATAATCAATTTTAGGCAAGTCAATAAAAATAATTTCATTAAGATAATTTTCCAATTATATTAAAGTGTATTATTCATACATTATTTACATACCAAAAATTTTGGGCATAATATATGTATAAAACATGATTCACCATTGAAAGATTTTTTTTTTTTGAATTATATGATTTAAAGTTTATATATCAATTCTAATAGACGATAAATTGATATCTTGCAATAGAAATAAATACCATGTATTATATATTGATGCAATTTCGATAACTACATTTTTGGTCGAAAATGACTTAATAATATACATCTTATTGCCCATACTATATGCTTGTCTCGTTTTGGTTTGACAATTCAAAATCCAATTTCTATTCAGATCTATGAAAAATACGTTTTTCGTAAGTAAATAGATCGGTTGAAATGCTCTATTTATTTCAAAATAATCACAAAAACAAATATCAAAATAATCAGCTTTGCGAAATTTTCAAAAATAGACTATCAAATTCTCCCTATAAACCATCTAAGCCCATAAATAATATTTGATTACGTAGATTTAATTTATACACTTAAAATAAATAAAATTTATATTAAAACACTCAAAAAACTACATTTATAAAGCAAAATGTAATAAAATATATAATTTTCTTATCCGCTCTGTAAGTGGAGCATATAAATGTCAACAGTGTTAAGATGACCACTCTAAAAATAGTATAAAGATATATTCTCTATGCCTAAATATTTTTTTATGAGGATTGCTTGTCAGGCGACTGCTTAATCCATTGCTTAACTCGATTTGAGTTTTTAGATTTTAAAAAATCTTGCAGTTGTAAGATTTAATTTTGGATTTGCGTCAGTATTTAATTTCCAAATAACTGTTGTCTTTTTGTAATATTACGGTATTATAATTATATGATAGAGAACGCCACTGGAAGTGATAGGCTTCGACACTGACGTTTGCGGAAAAAAGACGCTGAACTTGATAAACAGGAAATGCTCATCTCTAAGGGGTGTAGTCTTATTCGATATCAGACGATAATTCAATGTGGACTGTATTCAGTTTCTATTCTTAAATTTGAAGAAGTTATACACTTTAGTTTGAAGTGTATTTAATTGAATTGGTCGGCATCTTTGATTATAATTTTGTATTCATGTTTATGGGCTGAAACAAGATCTTGAAATTGAATTAGTAATAAATTATTCAATAATACATAAACTTATTAGCAATAAGATGATTTTTGAGAACAAGAAATACAGTAAACTTCATAAACACATTAAAGTCTGCTTACGGATTTGAGTACAAAATATATTAAATTGATATTACATACTATAATAATACTCATTTAAAACCTTCCAGCCCCACAGTTCACTCAATCTTACTAAGCAAACAGAATATTTATATAGTGCATTAGTATTTATTATGGTTTTGTATCATTAAACTTAACAAACGTCGAAAAAAACGATTACTAGACTTTGAAAAACCGACACTTTCATTGAGGTCTAGGGATACGATGGTATAGTTTAGTATAGAATAATGAGTTCACAAGAAGCATATGAATCTCAACTATGTGTATATGCCCACTCTAAAAATGGATTATACGAATTTATGCATTGTAAAGATTTATTTTGAAATATTTTCCCACGAGAATTGATAATCATCCAATTCTTTAACTTACCCAATCATCCAGCCTTTATTTATATTTCAAAAAAATATAAGCTTTTTTAATCAAACTAAGGCATTTTTTACTCTAAAGCGGACATGCTAACCTCTCAGCAAAATATAATGGTTGGTGTGAAAAAGTTTAGAAGAAATTTTTAAGTACGTATTTTTTAATTTTGTGTAAGGTGATAGGTAATGTATTATTGTCTATTATTACGCTTGACCAATCCATTAAACAAATTAGGAATTTTAATGTGTATATACTGAAGTTAAAAATGCTTCGTGAGATCAATGATTGACACTAAATCCGTGACTACACTGGCGAAATGTATTATTGTAGTCTAACAAATTCTATTGTTCTATCCTAATAGCCGAGCTTTCAGGTCAAAGGTTTCTACATTTGTTTCCAAACATGATAAAGTGGACATGTCACAGCATCCGGTGATAGGCGAATGAGTTACTAGACGTCTCCAAGTGTGAAAACAGTTCTTCTTGTAGGCACATTTGTCTCTTGTAAATCGAAAAGATAACGCTCTATCAAAATTGATTGCTACAAAATCCTTGACGTCACATGAGTCCGTGAAGTGTTGAATTAAAATCAAAGACAATGTGTGGCCAAGTATAGACAACTTGATAATGTTAGTCTTATCAAAACGATTAATATTTTCCGAATAATTATGTTCAGACGTCATTCGTGTCAAACAGAAGACACACTAAACATTTGAATTTCGCTAATTTTCACGTAATAAATTATCGTTTTTTAAAAGTTTTAATGGCTTTCAAAATCACATTTTTTCACGTAAATGTTTTATGAGCTTTCGGTTTTATTTCAGTGATGACAGAATCATTAATAATTCAAAGATATTTTAATACGTGAGATAGCGTTGTCCTAAAATTTTTATTGTTTACGTATTTTTTTTTGAAATATAGAAATGACAATAAAGTTTCGTAATTTATAATCGATGGGTATATTTTGAATAATTTATTCTACCAATTTCAAAATCATTTCGATGTTTATTTTCTTTCTTTATATACTATTAAAACATTTCATCTATAAAAAAAAGCATTTTGTTGTATTAAATATCAAGGTTTTCTACAGTACACATAAGCTTTTATTTAAGATAGAAGGACGTATTGTTAAAACTTAGACTAATGTTACTTTGCGGCTTACTCCTATGAAATATTCTTAAAGAGACCTGCCACTTTATTTACGCGATCTTCGCTTCTACGCGATTTTAGAATACCAAGACATATATATCCAATTCAGATTTGATTTTTTTGCGTTCGAGCTTTTGTTCAATTTAAACATTATTTTTGTAACAAAATAGATGAATATATTGAGAAATAATACTGACTATAATTGGTCAAACAAATTATACAATCTAATAACTTTATCGTCAACATATTATTTGAATTAGATGTACAATCTTATACAATAAAGGTTAACATTAAGAAATGTCGAGACTAACGTAGGATCGATTTCATAGTCTGAGATGGTACACTTTCTTTATTTTTTTTTTGTCATGTGAAAAATTGCTTACTATCGAGATTACACATTCGTCGCAGTATACTACGTTCCACCACAGTTTGTCAACAAATTTGTACAGAATGATAATCTTTTTAGAATAAAGTAATTATTTGAAATTATGGATTGAACTAGTTTTATTTTAAATAAATATGTGCTTCGTTGCAATATTGAAAGTGAAACAATTGAAGTGGCAGCCCAAATAACATGATAATTTCAAGTCGCTATTGTTTAACGTGTAGAAGAAGTTCCTGTGGCTGACAAAAAAACGCGTGTGTTTTCTGTTTGATAGTTCTGTGAAATTTAAATCGGTATCTTTAGTTAAATATTTAATGTAAAAATAGTTTCACAATTATTTTTTTTTTTAAATTTATTTTAATTTGACTAATGGCGTAACTACTTAACTCACCAATCACTTGAAGGTTTTATAATAGAATAATATATTTTCTTAACCGACGTGACGTGAGAATCTTTAAATATTATACATTTTGAGTAGCAAAGATATGATTTTTAATAGCTCAAAAAATTAACATCATAATGTGACACGTGTTTTATTTTAGTTCCATCTAGTTTTGTCTGCATTTTTTAAAACTAAGTTTCATATTTTGTAAACAGAGCTTGAATATATTTAATATTACATATGAGAATATAATGGTAAGGAGAGAAATTTGAAATGAAATTATAGTGGAGAAAGGAATGGCTTATTATATAGATTTCTCAGACTTAAATTTTGAATGTAGTTAGCTTAACTTTTTTAGTTTCTAACGTAAATTACTATTTTCTAGCATAGCTTAATTTTCCTTCTACAACTACATTGCTGACAAAGTTTCTTATATAAATGAAGCACGTTTGACATCACACCAAACGCATCTTTTTTTTTTGATTAAGATATTTTTTTTGTTAAATATAGCAATAATTACCACAAAATATTAGTTTATCAAAATGCTTAAAGTTATATAGTTCTTAACTTTTTCAGCGCAAGTCGAACTTTCATTCCCCGGATTGCTAAACGCACGCTACAACTACGCTACCTGGGAGACAACCAACTACGTAACCGGAGAGATAACACTTTATATTATATATCACATACTATATATTAAAGACTAGATGGCAACCAATCTTACTGAATCATATTCGAAATAAACCCATTTTCTTTTTAAAAACGACACTATTTACTTTGAGCGAATTGTTCTAAGTTTGTTGTATATTGCATTTATATTTGAGTGAGTGTAAAAAATAGATCTGTCATTTGTCCAGATAGATGCAATCAAACTAACGCCTTTCGGCCGACGGTTTCATATGACCATTGTGTAAAGAGAATGGGCTTTAATGTTTTCGTTATTTTTGTAAAAGGGTTACGCCTTATCAGGTGATCAATCTCGTGTTTTTAAATTCGTTTACGTAGACTTTTCACTTAAGACGGAACAATTTATAATTTAAATAAAAAGACATCACACGCCTACGGCATATAGAGAAATTTTATTCGTTCGAAATATTTTTAATTTTTAAACAATGTTCCAAGTTCAAAACTGCACACTCTTAATAAGGAAAGCTTTCAAAGTTGAAAATCTAATAAATAAATTTTCAAAATAAACTTTAATTTTATCCAATTTGGTAAGATACTTAACAATCCACTTATTCTGCTTAAATCATAGGTTCTTAAATACCGGCCCCGCGTGAGCGCTGAAGCCGTCTAGGGGGGAGGTTGTGACATCAAAAGCATTTAGAGGGCGCTTAGATGGTCTAGATGGGTCGTTTAGGAAATTGGGAAATTAGGACCTACTATAAGAGCTGGTTCCTTGTGAAAGAAATAATAATTACATTACGCCAGTTAAAAAAGAACTAGAAACTTTTTGGAAGGAAGAAAAAGAAAATCAGTATGCGTGAGAAGTGAAAAAGCGAGAAGGTAAGTAATTTTGAGTATTTTTTTTTTTGAAAAAGACGTGGTAGGACAAAAAAGATGTATGTTTGCATAGTTGAAAAACTAGATAATGCCTGTACTAGAAAGATTCTAATAATGACATTTCCGGAGTGAAAAAATTTTCATTTTTGTTTTCATCACTGGAAATGTAATTTAGGATATTGAGAAATTTTTTTGAAAAAAAAACTCATATATAATAGTAAATTTATGAAAAAAAACCTGTACATTGTAAAATAGAAAATTCAAACGTCAAGCTGTCTTTATCTTAAAATATCGTTTTGATTACTGTAATATCTCATTTAATCGTAATCATCATTAATTACGCCATGAAGAAGACGATTTGAATGGATAAGCATTTGATGCCACTGCTTAAGAGGGGTCACCCATCATTACCTTGGAAGGGTACCCATTGCTCGGTTGCTGATGATAATGCGCCTCATATGAAGGGATCAGGGTTCAATACAATTATGAAGGTTCAAAACGGTTAGTCTCTATGCATATTGATAAGGTTCACTTAAGCTCCATGAAAAAAATTATGCGCGTTTTAAGCCTTGCAAAAAGTTCAGTATATACAATAATACTACATGTTTCTTAACTACGAAGCTCTTATTATTTACGTATACTATATCGTGAACTTAAATGAATTAAATCTAAAACTAAATGATCTATATTTTTAAACGGTATCTGTCTTCATATTTTTCTTTTGTTTGCAATTTATTAAGTAAAAATAATACTGACGACTGATAAAATAACACCAATTAAAGTTGATGAATTGCCTGGAAACTTATCTTCGGGAAAAATAATCGATACTTAATATCGGCAATGGTATATAACACACTCATCTTTTGAATTATCTTTATACAACGTGGGTTATCAATCTACTGCAAAATAAATGTCTCATTATTTTCTTTCATATCTTCTTAATTCTGTGATAAATGATGTCACGTGCTTTTTAATATGCAGTTGGTCACTTGGAGATATTTTTTATTTAATTCAGTACGATAATTGACTCGCTTTGTTGGTAATTGTAATCTGGTATTTTATAAATATGATCAGCTGATTTATGAGTATAGCTCTGTTTATGGTCATGTTATAATTACAAAGTACGAAAACACATTATAAATATAAGAAAGCTTCAGCGGGATAACAACAAATTTTGCAGATGTTCTACAAAAATTAGCATTAAGAAAAGCATTATCATTATCGGTCGTATTTTTTCTCTTATATTTCAAGCTTTAATGATTTAATTTTTCAAAGCTTTTATGAAAATATTAATTGCTTAGTGCATATCAATTGAAATCTTTAAAATCTGAATAAGTCACGTTACTTGTCATGGTTCATGATATATAATGAATTTGAAGATGTTGCGGGTGGCAAAATTGAAAGCAAGTCATCCATAACCAACAATTTAGCAACACACACCAACGCTCTCCAACTAAAATCTTTCAAATAAATGGAGTGTATCAATATTGCATTGTTACTGTTTTTTATCCAAGAAGAACTATTTAATATGTTGCCTAATACATCATAAACATACAAGTGGGCCGTTTGATAAATTATGAATTATGACAAATTATATGAACCGCAATTTTTATGCTTCCTCTTTTGTATCCATGGATTTATTGCGTGGGACAGATTGCAAAGAGCATCTACTGTTTGACACATTGAGGACACTATTTTTATATTCAATTAATTACAATTACAAAATACTCAATTATTTAAAACTGCTAAATTTCCATATGTGAGATCACAGTTATTGACCCGGGTTCCGCCTTTCGGCATCTTCAGGCTACATTATATGTGGGTACAACTAGTATGTTATTTGTTCGCTCACTCACTACATATAATGTAATAATGTAATAACATGACTATCTAAAAGCTCAAATCTTGATGAATCTTGAATCTTGAATTAATTTTACTCTCATCTAAAAAGATGAGTAACACAACCTTACAAGTCATGCTGGAATAGGCAGGGATGTATACTACAAATACTTCTGGAAAATGTCAATTTTGCGTGTGTTCTGACCGGCGTGATTCCAGCACCATATATAACTTATGCACTGGATCAAATTAGTAGAATTAAGATATTCTAGCATGTCTTTAAAGAGAGTTAATGCGACTAGTGGGTGATAGAAAAATCTGAAAGCATCATGTAACAATCATATTCTATAAATTTTAAACGGATTAGACAGAAAAAAGAAGACTTGAGCCTGCTATTTCTAGTGTCAATGTGCGAACACTCTCCAACTTGGGAATTGAGGTTATAAAAACTATAATAAAAGACTCGGGACTGAATACTCAACGGTCTGAGTAAATATTGAATATCAATTCATATAAAAAACATAATTATGATAAATATTTAATCTGTAAAGATGTAAATATTATAAATATATTATATTGACGTACATAAATGATTGTAATAATAATCTGCCTTACTTACAGTTATTAATGTTGGTTTCATTTGAAATATGATGAAACTTTTAACAACAAAAATTATAAATGTATATTAAAGTTATTTAAATTTACATCAAGGTTCTTTTTGATAGACGTAAAGTTAATTATTTGCTGTATTTTATACAAACTGTTTACTTTTCACGGACTATTCGTGCAATTGTTTGTTATATCCTACTACAAAAAGAGAACGCTCAAATTAATACATTTCGGTTTATCCTTCACAGAAATTTTAAGCCATCAACTTCGATGTTAATTTTTTCTGCTCCCAAAGGGTCAAAGTAGCTGACAGGTTTCATCATCAGTAAGTAGATTGTGACAGATATGACCTTGCACGTTTTACAGGTCTAATTTAAATAAAATCAGGAGTTCCAGATTACAGGCGAATACACAATAAGGCTTTACAAATTTATTGTATGACGTGATTAATGACTTTATACTTGCAAGCCCAAGAAATTTAATATTATAATATTACTGAGGATAAATTTAATATTTTTTCGACAGATGTGTTTAAGTATCATATTTATAAATTGAAGTCAACGATTTAATTTAATAAAAAAAATGATTAATTAATTTTAAATTAAAAAATGAATTAATTTATTTATATTAATTTCAAGGAATTCGACATTTCTTTATAGTTCATGGTCCATTTTATATACTTTTAATAAAGCTCTTTTAGAAAGTTTATTAATTAGACAAAACACGTGCCGTTAAAAGTCATAACATGTAATTAGTTATAAACATTATAAAGTTTCCTTGTGGCTGTCTTAATCAATAATCACGCGTACTTCAGAACCGAAAGTGACCTTTTCAAATCTTATAGAGAAATGAGCATGTAAATAATGCGGCATCAGAATTTCTGCGAGTTTAATGATTGAATGACAACTAGTCCTCGTGAAAATAGCCATTAAAAATTTAAGGATTGTTTGTGTAGATCATAGAATATATTAGAGCGAAAATATTGTGGAAAACAACAAAATGTTTAATCAAACAATAGCCAAAATTATAATCAAAATGAAAGTAGTTATAAGATTTAATAATTATGTTCTAAAGTATTTACTGATTTTTTTGTGACATACAATGATATTTTATCATATTTGCTTCCAACGTGTATCACATGGGTCTATATGGTGTGAAGATTTTCCTGATCAAAAATGGAGTTCATTGATTTCAGTGATGTGAAACTTTCAGATAGATTTATTTTCGCGAGATTATTCTACCTACTAATTGCTCAACCTGTTTGGTATCCAGTCCCGCATTTCTTGGATTATCAAAGATTCAGCAGATATGGAAATCAGACCCACATTTCTCGAATTCAAAGCGCACACTTTAACTCATCGGCTACTGGGGTTAACATGCGCTTCATAACCATTACTTTAAATATTTACAGCTAAATATATTTTTTTAAATACATACCGCGACCAATGTGTTGAATGATTATAACAACAAAAATTTTATTAAAAAGTTCTCACACTTTAAAGATCTAAATGCTCTACATTTGGAGTTTGTATGATTTCTTGATATGGAGTATACGAATCTTTGTTATTTGAAAATTAGTTCATCAAACTTAATACACTATCATAAAAATAAATAATCACACTATAAATATACCTTCATTTTATTTATGTACCAATTTATTTATCTCGCATTGATAATAAATTAATTTCATTTTTTTTTATTTGAACACTAAAATAATATTGTTTTTGTGAGTATCCATAGATGCACAAATGAGTGCGGTGATGTTATGTTTATTACAAAATAATTATTTAGCATCACCTACTCTTTGGCCTCGAAATGAAGACAGTAAAAACTCGTATACGATGTCTAATTTTTGCAATAATTATTATTGCTATCATCTGTCAAAACAGAGGAGTATATATCATTCAAAAATAATTACAATATCTTTTTCCTGCTTCTATTAAACAATTAAATCATGTTGTTATTTTCAAAAAATGACAACACACTCAATTAAAATAGTATTGCAAAATTACATCAAATATCATGTTCAAGTTCTTCTTATAAGATAAAAATAAATACGGACAACATACCAAAAGCTTTTTTTTGTGTACCATGGAGCGTATGGTTTTACATGCCATGGATATTTCTACTTCAGAATTGTGTTTTCACAAAGCGAAACAGATTTGTTTCATGATATTGAGCCATCGGATCTATTGGACATGATATTCATTGGACATCCAATCCTGTATCGGATATGAATAGATACGTATTCTCCAGTTTTAAAACGGACATATCAATAATCCACAGCATAGATTTTAAACTTTTAAACAGAAAATACATCTGTATGAATAACTTCACTAAAACAGTGATCAGTAAGGATGAGATATGTAAATATGTCGTTCTGGCTGCCATTTCTAGGTCAATTGTTTTTTTTTCAACTTTCTTCATCTTCAGAAGCAATAAAACAAGATCAAGACAATCCACTGATTATTTTCGTTTGTTACTTGTAATGGTTGCTAATCAATAAGAGAAAAATATTGCATTTAGCCAAGTATTGAAATAAATGTGCGATAACAGAATCAATCAAATTAATTATAATGAATATATAATGAGTTTGAATCTATCCTAGGCAAAACTGAAGAGATGAGAATATATTTTTGAAGTTTTGCTGGTACGTGCGACATAGCGTACCCGCGTTTTATCTACGGAATGAGGGTTTAACTCTCACATCTGCTAGATGTTCAAAAATACATGCCCATTTGGTTGAGCAATTAAATCGAATGATAAAAACAATTTGCGAATTTATTCATTTCTTTGTATTGTGGAAATTCATATCCTCCATTTAAAGTGCGGACATCTGCGGACATAAGTAAAATATCTTTTACTTGATCAACTTTCTTTGTAATTAATATTTTTGACTGATGTTGCTTGATGGAGATTGATTTATAATTTTAAATAATTTAGAACTTTATTTGTCTTCGCTTAGTAAGATGCTTGAAAGGGGAAGATATAATATAGATTATTAAAAAATCTAATCCATATCGTGGCACCATCAATAAAGATATTGCTCAGATAACAATCAAACCGGGCGATAATCGACAATCGAAACAATGGAGTAAATTCCTTTTTGGAGTCGCAAGGTCTTGCGGGTACAGAACATTGCGGAGATGCGCAATGGGCTCTGTTCGCTTCGCAGCTGGGTCGTGATGTGGAACACCTCCGGCCTGCTCAGGTGATAGCGGACTTCGGCACACCCATTTTATCTATCTGGGGCAGGGAATTGCAATTATTTATAACGTACATACTTCCTTACGATACAATGCCGTCTTCTTTGGTACGGAATTCTTAAGTGCTTCATTCACTTATTACTAAAATTACAAGAAAAGATTTTTTTACCAATACATGATACTTTTCATTATGTTTACTATTGCAGCAAGCGTTTTCAAATAGTTAAATCCGTTTTGTAGAGTATAAAGCGGAGAAATCTATATGAATACTTATGTGTATTTATGAGTATATCTTGACCATGATATCACCTAAATTTGTATGAATTAGTATGTTCAAAAGTCATATAAAGATATCATTATTAAAATTAATCAACTAACTTGAATCACTCTTACCTAACTCTTATTTAACGACGTAATAATTACTTACATTTGGATTCATTTTCGAAAATAAACGAATCCTATTTCTTTTTTTTGTCACGTCTGCACTTTATAAATAGATACTGTTGCTATTGAATGTTTTGAATCATTTTTGTTAATGTCTTGAATCATATTTAATATTATAGATCCGATATTATTCCAAGACGCAAATTTTTCCGATCGGTGATATTCTATATTTACTAAAATATTATTTTTAAAATTTCATTTTACGGTCTTAGTAATATACAATTTATACCAAATATCAATTTGAT
>JAGVSQ010010989.1:0-12543 GCA_022683975.1 Rhyacophila evoluta
CGACAATCGTCCAAGGTTACAACCTCCAAAAATAGTTTCAAATCATCGGCAAATAACAAAAATTTAGCTTTTTAATTGATTAAGCGATTAGTTGAAAACCAAGCCTCGTATAAATCAAGTTGTCAAAATACATTGTGGATATTTATATCAGCTTAGATTTACTTCAAAACTGAAATGATTGTTCGATTTGTTTATGTAATTTTTTCACACTTGAAAATGTAATAACTGAAGAAATAGAGCCGACACATTGGAGAACGTACAATTTAAATTTATTTGTTTATGGTTTGAAACTTACAAATAGGTCTATGTTTCCTAAGTGAACTTTTCAATGTTTCGTGTTATATGGTTCTTCCACACAAAAAAAAACTTTTCCAAAAACTTTTCTTTTCAATTTTGGCATAGTGGAATGAGTTTACTTTAGAAATACACCTCTCTTAATAGTAATAGACTGGAAGCGCCGATTGAAGACAAAGTAATCTATGAGAATATAAATAATTTAGTGGTGTGAAATAAAACTACGAAAAGGTATAAAACGTAAGAAAAAAGTCATTGTAGATAAATGTGAGTTAGATGATTAGTAAAAGATGCTCTATTTATTATTTTATAACACACAGCTAGATAAACAAATAAATTAGGAATGGGACGGCATATTATTGGGAGACGAGCTAATCGTGGAACAGACCGGTCAAAAGTTCACCCTAGTGATTGTTAGAATATAATTAGATACGATGGAAATACGTGACCACTGGCAAAGCAAGAGCACTGATAATTGAAGTTAACTTTTGAGAAGCCTTAATTCAGTGGAAATTGGTGTTCAGACTGATTCAGTGGGAATAGGTGACCGAATTTGTGGACTGTGCTAACAATATCTATGATGGTAAATATATTGATTGCATAACGAATACGATACACGTTTGAAATTTACCTCATTTATTTTTGGTATTTGGTTAACTGCATGTAACTTCATTAGAGCTTTTATTGTTACAATTATCACATTTGGTCAGTTGATTGGCGAATAATTCGGTGAATATTCAATACTCTCATTAGTTTCGATTGTTGTAATAATAATCAAGTCCGAATACAAATTAGATAAAATCAAAAGTTCCTTAACACTTTCCGTTCGACGCTTTCACAGATAATAAATAAAATTAAATAACTCATTGAAAAGGGGCTTTATTATTTTTAAATATTTATATTAAAAATCCTAAAATAATTTCGTATGATGATAAAACATTTCTCATAACTTTTCGCCTTGGTGGTTGTTGGCTAATCACCCTTGCTTCGATGCCAGAGATTACGGGTACGAAATTCGTTGCTACACATCCAAAATAAGGCACAAGAGCTTCAATAAAAAATGTTACTTGATAACGTGTACAAATATACAGCTCTCATTCTGTTTTGAATATTATATAGACTGTTTAGAGTATATTTCCAAGCGAGAAATTCCAAACAATATTCAATGATTTACATTCAACGAGCAAAAGGAATATGAAAAATTTCGTGACATCCCACCAAAGTTCTGTGACCCGTAATTAGGGAAGCGCTGGTTTATAATAGTGATTTTCAACTTGTTTACTATGAGAGAATCTTATAGAAAATATACCGTGAAGCCTCAACGAAGAAGTTCCAAACTACAATAATAGCGAACACATCGAATATATAATATTACAAAATCAGTATATGCCTGTTTGATGTCTTATTCTTATAAAAATCATGAAGCTGAAACCAAAATTAGCGCAATAAATAAACATTTTCACATAGCTTGATTCACTTACCTTTTAAAAGCTTTCATTTCATTTTCGGCAGAGTTTCAGCGCGACGAGCTTTTTCAGGAAAAGCTGCAACGTAGCCAGAAATTTCTCGACAAGTCGCGAGCTGCCATCCATCTCCTCAGTTCGCCAGCTAGCCAGGTGTATATTATGTCGCCAGCGCATTCAGCTATACAATAAATTTCATCAACAGGTGGTTGAAAATAATGCAATACGCCGGCTGAGATATTGAGAAACTGCTTGTTTCACACTATTTGTAAGAAATAACTATATTTATATCATCGATATATTTTATAAAGTATACTATGTATATTACTATATTATATTAAATAAAGGTGCTTGGTTGAAATCTATGTATACTTATATACATGACTATGGTTTCTGGCGCCCTGGGCAATTTCGGCGACCCCTTTAAGTAACCTTTTTAAATAGGTATCAAAAATATGTGAGAAAAAAATGTATTTTATTTATTAAAGTATTTTATGCATATTGTATTTTATTTCATAACGAATCGTGAATAACACAAAACAGCTTCTCAATATATTAAAATATAATATTAGATAGTAATTATAATTTAGGGAAGGTCTTCAGTTTTAGTTGATAGCTGGGGTTACTGTGGGACGCGCTGCAACATGAAAAATATCATATTACTTATTAAATTATACAAATAAACTATAATTAAGGCAGTATATAATTATCTACAAACCAATAAATCGATTCAGTTAGATAGACATTTTGTTTTAAGAAGTTTAAAAAACCTAAAATATATTCATATTAATATAAATAGATAAAACCATTATGTAATATAATACTCACGTAACTTGAAATTTGGATTCAGTATAATAAAATATTTTCTTACATAAACATTTAAGGATTATGTATTATTGAAATTTAATTGTATACATTGTTAATGTATTACTATTTTTATACACTGGCAACTTGGTAAACTACTAAAAACAAGGTAAAGGAATACAGATTCTGATTGAAGTAGAAAATATGAAAAACATATATGATAATATAACATACACATTAATAATTTCATAGATCATATAAATGTCCGTCGCACTTGGACAGAGCGGTGACTAATTTCCATATAATTCTTCGTTATAATGAGTACTATCTATGTTTGTGTTAAGCCTAACCATACCGCTTGTGAATATTTAAATACTCGATAAATACGTCATTGAAGCCTTTTGGGACTTCAGTACCAAGACATTTTTAATGGCGTGTATGCGATTCGTATTCTGGCAAAAGCCTGGTTCAGATTATGCCAGTAGTTAGTCGAGTGGCTAGTGATTTACTTACGACAATGGCGAACACATTACACTAATGAGTGAAATATCAAGATGAGCAGAGTGAAACGGAACAATCTAAAAATACCGTCAAAAATGTTATTATCAACAACTAATGAACTTGATTGAAGATAAAGTACTCAAATATGTCTCACAACTTGTTTAAATATTTTAGTAAGAGATGATGTGGACCAATCGACCGAAAAATTATAACCTAGTGGATTGAATCGACTAAATGATTTTACCAAACTAATCTACTAAGTTTGTCTGTATAGAGCCATTAAGTACTATATTACTCATTATTCGACTAAAATACTTGCATAATTTGAACCGTGCTTAAGCATTCTTAATATTCAACTTTGTTGTGGAGAGATCATCTTAAGATGCCGCGATCTTAAAAAACTGTAAATGTATTTCTTATAGAGAGGAAGATGTATAATAAATATTATTTAAAATATCGTTTATCCAGTCGTGCTATTAAATGCGTATTATTAAATTAACATCGGCCGGTCGTATATACTACAGATTGAAAAACTATCAGCTTAAAGCACAGTTAATATTAATATGAAAAGCTCGCAAACTGAGAGCTTTCCCCTAAAGCTGTTAATCTCAACCTAACACGTAATTAACAGTTTATTAACACGAATACGGTATACAGGTTACATGATGTATATGTAAGTGAGCTAGATGCAATTAGATTAATGTGCATAAATTCAAATTTAAATCGTAGACGATTATTCATTTGGGAAATGCGATAACGGCAGAGGAAATTATAATTAGTCTACTGAATAATGGAGCTTTTAGGCTTTGGGTGTGTAATAAATAACAATAAATCATAAAATGCAAGGTATTTATTTACACATTACCCAAAGTGAACTATGAAATATTTTCACTATTACCTCCACTATCATATTAATATACAGTGGAACCTCGCCAGAATCTTGCTCGTAATGCAAAACACTCGTTAAGCGAAATAATATTCCCCAAATTACTTAATGTAAAATAATGCGTCCCATGTCAAAAAGAAATTGAAACGTTTATTCCATCAAAATTATACATCGTTATTATTTATGCTACCTAATTATTTTGCACAAGAAAGTTGTTGAAAGATATTTGTTTTTGCCGACGCTTTAAAATTTTGGTTTCATTAAGTAAATTTACAGCTCGCATATACACTGCCTTATTAGGGTTATGTTTCTCAATGTTCACTGCGATAGTTTCCCATCCTTTCAGCATTTCAATTATTTAGACTTGTGAGCTCTGCGGTTAGCTTTCCTCCTCTGACGAACTATCCTCCACAGCTTCTTGCTGTGAATCACAAATCAACTCCATAAGCTCTTCGGTGGTCAATTCCTGGTTGTGTTTTTCCACTAGCTCGTCGATAATGTTGTTGTTCACGTCCAGTCCCATATTATTGTTCACAGAGAAAGGTGATTTTACAATTTGGTATTTCCCAATACTTTTCTCGCCACTCATTATACATAATGACGCTCGTTAAGCAGGTCATTTTTAACAATTTGTTTTTCCCGTAATGCGAAATTCCACTGTGATATATGTGATATGGGAATATGTCCTATGTTAAAACACGGCTAATTTTCAGCTGAGAGATTATACTTTAAATTATACTTTTAGCTTAAATATTTGTATAAGTATAAATATAATTCATAGAAAAGTTACTTATTTTTTATTTTTGTTGATTGATAAGTTGGTTGCCCGTAAAGTTAAAAAAAAAAAACAATAAATTAGTTGTAGTTTGATTATGTCTCTTACCACAGATATATTATAATTAATAATACACATAGTGTAACAGCTAATAAAAAATCCGTTAAATAGCAAGATCAAAAACACCGGAAATATTCAAATATATATAGCATTTATGAAATTCGTAAATACGAGTACCTTTAGGTTTGGAAAACATTTCGATTTTTGTTACCGCCACAAATTTCACGAATTTCAAAGTTTAATATCATTCATTCCGTGATATTTTTTAGCAAATGGTTACAAAATATGAAACATGTCTGTCCAATACACCCCTACTCATTAGTTCAAAACTTTTTACATTATATTAATTGCCCATCGCAAATATAACCCATTAGTGCGGTATAATTATAAATTTCATTCCTACATTTAAATCCAAAATTCATTATCATATAATTTATTTGAATTGTCGCTTGGGGAAAAGTTTAAATCAAAAATCGAAATGACCAAAGCCGCAGCTTTTGAAATATGAAAGGTTGGTTTATTTTCCGTGGTCGCTTAAATCCCTTTACCAAAATATTAATCGACTAAGTACAGAGATAAAATTGAATCTGACAGAATATTAATTTGTTACCAATTGACCGAAGCCATATTTTGTTTAAATAGAAAAAAAACAAATGGATATTTAATTGATCAAATAACATGCAAGCGCTTTCGATTTCATTACGTTAAAAAATGCTCAATAGTTATAATTCAATTTTTAACCCCTTATTTGAGGGGTGGGCTTAGTGGGACTTTCGAGAAGCTCACGCGAGTTCCTTGTTGAATATAAATAATATAATATTCTCATATCTAACGTAACCTGACAATGATTTAATCTGTAGATGGTTTAAACGTATAATAAAAATACATTCGGTGTCCCTGACAATTGAATAATTATTGTCTATAAAAGTTTGTGTGTAGTTTTTTTATACGTGAAATTGGTGCGAAAAATAATGTTTCTTTTTTTCAACATGAAACTTTTTCTATATAACGAGGACAATGTTCCCTCTATGATGGAAGAATCTTTGCACGAAAAACCGTATTGGGTTGCCCACATTGTATTTAGGAACGTATTCCGAAACTATTTCCCCCCCTAAATTTCTGCGTCATTTGTACACTTTATCGAGCACTTACATCGTTAATAAAATAAGTATGTTTGTACAATACTTTACACAAATCAGTTTTATTTATAAAATCTATAACTAGGTATATTAAATACATACGTCGATCAAGAAAAAGATAAACTGTGCCCGGAGTCAGTGCGCGAAACTTACATGATTATTTTACAGTATATAGTATCTGTATACTTTGTAAGATTCGATTGTTTTAATAATTATGATGGTGTGAAATGCCGCGCCGTGGGTAGTAGGTGATCTTGTACAGACAGCTTTTTGAACCATTTGTTTACATATTCTCACTGCTTTGAAATTTGCACATTTTTAACGTTGTAACCCTTTTATATAAATATTTAATTAGGCAAATACTAAGAAATTAATTTCATTTTTCTCATAAAAAGTCGCCCATTATCTTCAGGCGCCTTTGTGAGCTGCACAGTCTACGTATTAGTATAGCACAGCGCGGCCCTGGTTGCATGTAGTTACATAAAAGTGATAAACATCTATTGTCCCGGGATCTGTACTGATGGCTCTGAGATTAATAGAGTTAACATATCGACAGTGCACTTCTACTTCAATCCATGACCTATATTATATATCATTTGTCATCTAATTTAAATAAATTTATCACAACAAATTATTCCTATGTTGTTTTCAATACTGACAATAAATATAAAGAAAAACAATACATTTTCGAAATATGTAGTGTTTTGAATCCTACAGACGTGTTTCCGTTTTGTGGGTAGATACCTATGATTATTAATATGGAAATAGCTAATTTAAACAATATGACAGTTTAAACGATTTTTTTTATTTATTTAAAAAAATTCCAAATAAATAAATGATTATATTTCAAACAAAACTTTTCGCAAGTAACGATGCTGTAAATTAGATAAGCCATAAAAACAAAAAAAAAAATTATGTGCAACTGACAAATAGTATACCATTGTAGTAAAAACAAATTAAAATATTATAATTAAGCTTTTATTGAATATGTATTTATAATAGAACTTACATCATATTTTTTAGTTATACAATTTCCTACATAAATTCGATTTTTCGTATACATAATAATTGATGAAACAGTTTTGAATTGAACAGATTTTGTTATGCAATAAACGCCATACCAAAACTTAAATTCAATTTATATTATAATATAATTCTAAATATATTTCGTATAAGATACCATATTTCAACGATTAAAATACCATAATATTAACAAATATACCAAGCTTAACTTAACAAGCTTTTAATTTGCCAGCTTTTCGCAATATTCAAGCGTTTCGGATAAAAATCACAAAAATTGAGAAATTTAGAATTTTGACTAGATAATTCATAGAATTACTGTATGAACTTACTAGATTTGTAATTTATGTTCGTTTATAATATTGTTTATACATTGAATACAGTAAAATCCCGCCATTCGTCTGCTTTCAGTACAATTCGGCGTTAATCCAACTGGTTGTATTACGAATAAATTTCGATTGACATACGTCTATCGAAATTTAGACAAAAAATTTAGACACGACTCAGATCGTAGCCTATGTATTGTGATATAATGTGGTAAGTCGACTACAAATATCGTTTATATTAACTAAACATAAAGGTTATCATGTAAGATAATAGTACATACGTTGAAAGTATTTTTTTTTATGAATTAGTCACATATAATTTAATGAAATAAAAAAACTGCGTTAAATTAATCATAGCATTAAGATACATTGATTTATTTCAAATATTTTCAAGTATTATTTATAAGAAAGAAAGAGAGAAGAAAGAAAAGTACAAATTTAATATATTTTAGAATTTTTATTCCTTCCATTTTCAAAATCCAAGCCTTTTCTATTTTGTGTGTTATAGGTTGTCCCAAAATGAGCCGATATTTTAAATTTCGCATACTTTGCAAAACACATCGTGTGTGTATTGTTCTCTCTGCACCGGATTGTGTACACAATTAATTTATATAGGGTGTCTTTTAATCGAAGAAATATGGATATCCATTCATCATATAATATTTGTGATATGCGTACGAGTATGTTAAAGCAAGCGCCAGGATTTTATAAGCATCAGTTAACTTTCATAAGCTTAACTTTAAGTATAATTATCCAAGTAAATTGAAAATTGTTAGTTTGGTGTTTTATACAGTGATGAATATTATAGTTTATTTGAAACCCGAAAAGTTTACCATTAAGCAGGTGTTTATGGTTCGTAAGACATTTTAAATTAACACAAACATATCTAAAACGTTAAAAATTAAATAATTTCATTTATAGGTGAAAGGTTTTTGTACAATTATTTATTTATTTGATTTTGGTTGCGTACATACTACGAAAATTGATATTGCACTTCTTATTCCAATGAGTCTAAAAGTTTTTCGCTATCACTTGATATAACTATTATAGTGGAAATCGTTTAGCGTGAAAACACCTTACGTGGAATTTGGTTAACACGAAATAATACTTGAGTGCTGTCGAAATACTATGTAATTTCGTACAATTGTTTTCCTTTAAATGAAACAAAAATCGGTTAACACGTGAAGATTTCGTATTTTGAACGAACAAAAGATGTTTTGACACATTTTTTTCATTAGATCGACAAATTAGTAGAATAAACAATGGTTGCTAGGCTACCGTTCGTTTTTAAGTTAGAGATACTATCAACTGTCAAATTTTTTTAATCTATGGCCAGTCTTTATTTTGTGAGTGTTATTATTATTTTTGATAATATAGAAACAGTACATATGTAAGTGTGAACATTAGTAGTGAATCTAGTTTATTAAAATTTACGACATTGAAAACAGTGGTGAGTTTTTCTGCATGCATCGTTTTACACGAAATTCTTTTAACACGAAACACTATTTCAGTTTCCATAGTTTCGCGTTAAGCGTTTTCCACTCAAATTACTACCTGTGATCACAATAAATGGCACTTACTATTGTAGCAAATTGAATAGTATGCCAATTATAAATTATGTCTAGTAAAAAACACAAAATATATTATCAGAAAAGCAAAATATGTTGATTACATGGTTCTTAAAATTTGTTTTCATAAATACTTGAAATATCGTTATTATTAATCGATTACAATACGATAATATGTATATTTAATATATAATCAATAACACTATACTGTCTAATACATTACGTATACTTTTTTTAGTAATAATTTAAGATTATTTATGATATGAAGACAACATTTTTATATTTCGCTAATAAGCAAATATTTTATGATTATGATTATGCTATAGTATACTTATCCAGGTGGAGTGAAAAAACACTATGTTAACCGAATCAAAAAAGAAAAAGATATTGTAAAATTTACCCTTATCATCCGCTCTCTTATGGACGATAATAATTATTCACTTTAATTACAATTTAATTGTTTAGGGCAGTAATAGATGAACATTATCTATACACACGGCTTCTTAAACTTATCATAGAGCGACACTTTTTGGTTGAGATTTGTATGCGTACTGTATATAATAGGATGATATCTACAAAAATTTAATAAAAATCATTAAAAAAATCTATTCCATAAATATTTTATAAAATTCTACCATTTATTATGAAGAAAATCAAATTTTATCGTAAATGCATCGACGTTTCTGCTTAGTTTTACATGAATAATTAAACCTCTAGCGTGATTAGAGAACGTAGAGCATCTTTAAAGATTTTGAATTAATTTTATATCGTTGTACGTTCAGTGACTTTACATTGTTATAAAAACTTCTTCGATCTCTATATTTAGTCACTGACAGTTTAAGAAGCTTTGGTCTGTATGAAAAATGTAAAATAATTTATAAGTGTTTATTTGTTAAATACATATATAAACGTATATTTATCTAAATACGACAGTTATATTAAAATTTGATACAATTTTAAAACTACACAAAATAAAGTGTTGTGAATAAAGAAAAATTATACTTAATTGGACGACACAAAACTGAAACTAAAAAAAATACTTGCTGTAAGTTAAAAAAAAAATTATTTATTTAAAGTACACAGACGTTAATTGGCTATAATTAACTCAATAAATCAACGAAAATATTCGATGCCTTTAATATATGAACAACTTTGACTGAAGTTTTCCAGTAATTTACATGCATAGCACTATTATTATTTTTTTTATTCGTTATTTAAATATATATATATATATAGTTAATAGTAATCTAAGTACTGTTGGGAAACAAAAATATACGTCTAATAGTATATACTACGAACAAACATGTTTGGGAAACGTATTTTTTTCAGTTTGCGATGGAGTATACGGATGAAAAAAATTGAAAAGCACTGTATATATTATACACCAAATATGCAAAAACAAAAGAAACGGAATAATATTAAACCGATAAAAATAATATACGCAGTTACCTATTAGTAATATTAATTAAAAGTTTATTGGTTAACAATTTAGTATACGTAAATGATAAGTGAAAAACTGAACTTCATTATACATTCGAGAAAACTATTTATGATGAATAGGTATGTAGAATTAAAAGCTCCTAGAAGTTATTTCATGTTTCTGCTACGTTGGCGGTCAGTTTATATATTATGTAATGTACAATATATGATATTGTAGAATATCATTTTTCATTTTTAATTGACGAAGAATGCGCGATGAAAGTAATTGTGTCAAATAAATAATAGAATATGTAATAATATAATAAAAAAATCTTATGTTTTGTAAATTTCATAACGTGTAACAATCAAGAAAATCAGAATATTGATTACTTTACAAATAATTCTTTAGATAATGCGTTATTTTTTAGAATCGGAGATTAAATTCAAACATTTTAATTTGCATGAATGTTTAGTCCGGACTATAAAAAAAATTGACTATTATTATTATTGTTATAAAGTATTTATATATATGGAGGATGCAAGGCGGCTGGCGGATGATATAGGGAACGGATAAGGTAGAAGAAGAAATGCAGGAAAACGATAGATCGAGGCTCAGTCTTGTAACATATTCTAGTTATTTGTGTATTGTAATGTAACGTACCAATATTTTATCGTTTATATTCCTCGAACGTAAAATTCCAAAATGTTATACCTTTTGTTTTGTTCATTTTTCTAAGACTTAACGTACCGTGAAATGTAACGTCAAACATAAACGTAACTACGATGTCTATAAGCAATTCTTTGTGTCAATATCTATTTGAATATATTTTCGAGTCAACAAATATATGTCGTACAGAAAAATATTCAAATAAAACGAAATTAAAGAGCTATAAGCATGTTTATTATACGCCCATGGTTTTGTCGTATAGTGAAACAACTGTAATAACTATCGATGAAAACCATAAAAGAAATTGGATATTGTGTAGATGTAAAAACTACGGAACAATTTGTGGTTATGTCCGAATTCGAAAGAGCTTACGCTTGTGAATCTTTCCTACCAGAGATCATGCTTTCACGTCACGTATCTGCATAAAAATAGAGATGTTTTAGAGGTTTAGTTTGATGCAATGAACTGTTCACTAATAATTAAAAATCTTTCTCAGCCATTGGCTCGATGACTAAGTTGGTAAACACGACGTTGGGTCCGGTTTTAAATTTGTGTATAAATTGTCTCGGAAATTCAATTAGGATTCCTTATATTTCATCTGTTATTAAACTGTTGAAATGACATTTACCGAAGGCACATTTCAACCCATCAAAGAAGGAAAACCATCTCCTATGCCCTTTACTCGATTTTTTATTTATATCTATTACTCATTACTCTCTTATTCAATCAATATTATGAAATGGGATCTTGTCATTCAATATGCATTTTTGTCAACTTAAATGACACATATCATATCCCTTGTTAACAGTTGACAGTCTTCTTCGGTCAAATATAATATAAACAATATACTTGTCACTGGATGAATTTTGGTTGTACCCTATTTGTGTCATTTTGATCGATTAACCATGCTAGGATTCAGTCCAAAGTGACAGATTAACCTGGCGCGGACAGTAATACATTTCCATGTTATTATGTCTCCATCATGATTGTTACCGGTTTTGTCCAGGTTATTAACCCGTCCATAAATATTAAAATATAAATAATTCATTATTTCAAGTTGCACAATGAATCAGATTACATTCGTTTTAATGAATCATATCATTGTGCGCTGTCAATATTAAAGCAGTTTATTTTGAATTTGGAACATTGTTGATTATTCAATCTTTAATCCAGTATGATGTAACTGCATACCTTAATTATCTATGGTAGGCCATAACCGGAGGGACTCAAGCCAGGTCATTGGAACTCAATAATTATGCTGCTACAATCCATAAATAATGTGGACACAGGAGTAAAATATACGTATGCTATTTTTTAGTTTTTATATAAAATGAAAGTTGTATTAATGCAAATGTATCTAGAAGAGTACGCCATATTGATAATTAAAGATTGGGAGATTAAATATCATACGTCTCATTTATCATTTGTCATAAGTTTGTTACACCGCAGTATGCACCAATTTAACGAATGTGGCGAATAGTAAATGGGAAACTTGATATTTATATTGAATTTTTAATAATATCACGCGTGCTTGTGTTTTTAACACTTGGCCTACGGCAACCGTTTTTGTGTACTCCAGCGGTTATCTGCCAGACTCGGAACATTCCGTGCCTCATATTTT
>JAGVSQ010010990.1:0-12540 GCA_022683975.1 Rhyacophila evoluta
AACAGTGATCTCACATATGGAAGTTTACCAGTTTTAAATAATTCAGAATTAATATGTAGGGCTTAAACCCATTATGCAGCTTTTCTATGATCTCATGCCACCCAGTCATTTTGCATCTTTTTAGGCCATATCAATATACTTTAATCCTGTTAAATATATAAAATCTTCCACTAAACGTTCATACATATACATAAGTTGCACAAGTTTTAGCCAATTTCAGAATTTTTTATGGTCAGAACCTCCTTGATTAGCTATCTATTCTCCGAGTGTTAGTTAAAATCAGACCATTTTATTTTTAGAATTAGGTAAGTAAGATAAATATAGATTCACTACTCAAAATCTTTACAAAACGCTATAATTCTATAATACTATTAGTTAATTTAGTGTCTTTTTATTATATCAAACAAATATTTACTAGCTGCATATATGTCTCAATTATATTTCACATGCTATTTTAAAAGGGCCCGTTTTATTTAAATACCGTTTAAATTATTTGAGAATAAGATATTCACAATATATTGTATAGGAAGCATTTGAAAAATCATCGAAGAAGTACAACTTAGACCGTTTAACTCCAATGTGGGACCAATTTCCCAGAATCAAATATAAAAAAAATTAACGTCAGTAAGTACGTGGTATTCTATGCAGTAAACAGAGTCATTGTATTTCCGTGAACTCAATATGATTGTTGTCGGAACATTGAAATTCTGCTCATCTCTAAAACTTTAGTGTTGATGAATATTATTCATTTTATACGTGCCATATGTTTATTGCATGCCATATAACAATAAAACGTTTTCCAAAAAAATGTAATTGAACGAGCCGTATTGTCCCGTCAATCTCAGTAAAAAAATTAAAAATGGTTTTCTACACACTATTATTTTGTCACATGGCTTGTGGCCAGTAAAAAACGATAAGTAGAAAATTCACATACTTTCACTGTGACCTTAAATTTCATTAGATTTATCGTCAATGCAGGGAAAGTCATGGTTATCTTTCATTTTTTGTCACTATTCCTTAATGTTCCACTCTGAATATACACATGGCAATAATGTAATTAACATAATCATCTTACGAATTCGTATATTTGACGGTAGTTATATCTTCACGGCGTCATTATTCCGATTGTATACGCTTTATTTTGGCTTCCGCTAATTGCGAGCGGCAATGTAAATAAATAAATAATAAAATAACATAGACGTATAATTTTGAACTGTCACGCTTCGTTGTATGTGAAGATTTAAGTATAAAAACAGATTTTTCTCCAAAAAACGATACAGTTACATTTTGTTTCTTCTGAGCATCACATCTCCGCCATAAGTGACTATTTACATTCAAGTCATTAATTACAATATAAAACACGATGAATAGTTTGTGGTTTACTTTTGTATGGAGTTTTCTTCTGCACAGTTCGTTATCAATTCAAGTGGAAAACTCAACAAACGATGAAAATAATAGTAATTTAAACATAGAAAATTTTAATTATGGTGTTGTTACAAGTTTAAAACACTGCTTGCAACAAAAAAATAAATTTGATTGCCTAAAGAGGAAAGTTATTGAAAAACTGGATGACGAGATGCAGCGAAATAGGACTATCAATATAGGCGATAGTGTATTTATTAAAAGAGATTCCAAATGGGAAGCTGAAAATAACATACCAAATGGTAAAAGATCTTTGGAATTGAGCAATTGGAAAACAAAAGGAACTTCAAATGCCAGCTTGAACGAAATGTTGATAGGAAAAGTAAATGACTATGTCAAATCGATCGTAGTACAGTTTAAATTAGATGGTGATGCAGTTGAAGGTAAGTAGTTATTAATTAAACCTAATTAATTTAATGATGATAAATATTACCAGTATTTATTGATTGATTTTTATTTTACTCAGACCATGTAAAGTTATAATTATTCCAGAATAACAACTATTAATCGTCTTATAATTACAAACTAATTTCAATACTTGGCTATAAACGATAAGTTTTATAGATAATTTAACATCTGAATTTAAATTAAATAATACTAATCTCGTATGGCATATTTAATTAAATACCTTACTAATGACGATTGCAATCAATTCCAACTACTTGGTATTAATAATATACTCCAAACATATGAATACAATTAACGTGTCATTATTCAAAAATATTTCAAACTGTTTTTCGCTAAGCAAATATAATTATCTGGAATAATACCGATATTATAAATAGTCACTAATCTGATCACATGCATATTACCAGAATTTTTTCTGAAATTATGTTTTATTTTCCGATAGGAAATATTATCATCATAATCTTTCTTTAGCTTCCGGAAACTTTATTTAAAATCTATATTTATTACTGATATTATGTGTGAATAGTTTAAACATATATTTGTTCAAAAATATTTATCACATCCTTTAGCTACGTGCTTGTATATAAAATCTTTAATTTAATTATTTTAATCACATTGAAAACAAAAGATTAATTATTCATTGAGAAAATTTTTTATACTAGATAACTGTAGAATTGAAAAGCAATCTGTTACGCTTTAAAACCGAATTCATTACGTATGTAAATAAGGTTATGAAACTATCAAAACAGTTAAAATCATAACGCATATGATCATTAACAGAACGCGCCGACATACCTCGTAAACTCATATGAAAATTATGCAGAATTGTCTCAGTTTGTCTAAGCCCAGTTTTTCTTTAAATAAATGAGGCTAATTAATTCAGAAAAATAATTTGCATCTTATTACCCAGCCAAAATACTCTAGAAAGGTATTATTATATTTACAACAAATGCTGACAATATAAGCGAATTTCCGAATAGAAAATATTATTTTCAGGATTGAAAAAAATGATTATACTACAAAAATAATTCATTAAACATATTTATTTAAATTTATTGTCAAAATTATTTTTCGTTTTATTTTTATTAACAACATTTTAAACAAACTACTATTTTGTTTAGAATAATAACATTGTAGGAATTTTATGTTAAATACAAGTCCAAAATTAGTTATCAATAAAATGCAAGATTATATTTTTTTACTGTATTAAATATTGTCAGATTCAGCGCTTTGTTCATAACAAGCGATATAGTAATAATATGTTATCAATAAAGCATTCAAATTATTTGACATCGCTTTCTATATCAAAATAATTAATCAAAAATTGTTAAAAAAATTATATGATTTAGTCTTATAGTTTTATTTTAGAACTGATTTACTTATTGACAAATAATACTCAATATTACATAAAGTAGATCGGCAAAAGATGTGTCATTTAAATATATTATTATAGTAATATGTGTCATCACCAAAGAGTTACATTATATTTATATTACAGGAAGAAGACGAAAGGGAGGAAAAGGTGGTTATTCAATCCTGATGTTAGGCGGTCTTGGAATGGCCAGTATTTTAGGACAAGTTTTCCTGGGGAAACTCGCTTTACTCTCTGGTGCCGCATTAATCATCGCAAAGATTGCACTCCTTCTTTCTTTACTGGTAAGTAAAAAACGATTTCTGTTTATTTTTTAATTTTCTTTTACTATTCTGGAATAATTATTATATTTTTATCCACATTTTTTAATTTAAAAAAGTAGAGTATCTCTTCTTTATTTGCTTATATTGTTAATTTTTAAATTTATGAAAACTTGAATATCACGTAACTTATATGTTAAATGCTTCTCAGATTTGATTCGAATACAATATAATACGATAAAATTTTAGTATGTTTAAAAGCTTGTAATTGGTGATAATTAACTTTAAATCTAGGTTTTAACTTTAAGAAATATTGAAATATAGATTATTGTTTTTTTATGATATTTATGTATTCTACTATCTGTGAATATTATCAGATATTCTCTTAACTTTAAGGTAATTTCAGGTAATTGCTCAATTAAAAAAAAAATATTCATAAAACAAATTAATCCATTTTTATAATCCAATAAATTGGTACATGATTAAAAAACAGAGCATATAATAAAATATATTTTTACAGTCGGCAATTTCTAAAAAATCGTCCGGTGGTGAGACAGAACATATTGTTTACGCCGGTGGTCATGACAGTCATCATGGTGGTTGGCAGAGGTCGGCATTGGCTCAAGAAAAAGCTTACAGAGGACACGCCTATAAGTACTCAAAACCAAGTATGGAATCCCCAATGATGCAAAACATGGGATACGCAATATATGATGAATCCGGTAAAGGAGATATGGAAAAATAGTATTAATATTAGGTTATTATTTATTTTAGATACGTAATATTTATTTATTTATTACAACCGATCACAACGATTACAATGAGTATTTGTATACTTCTGGTTTACACTAAAATATATTGTTCCTGATTATTATATTATTTTCAGAGTAATATTTTTAATACTGTTATATTTCATAAGATTATGCCGCTGTGTACCTCTAATATTAAACTTGAATATTCAAATTTCGACGACCTTAGCAACGTTATAAAGAATACATGAAACAATTAGATTATACATTTTATTTAAAATAATTAAAAATATTTATAGTAAGACGTAATTATTTAAAATTTGAAAATATAATTTTCAGTTTTATTTAGATAATTCTGCTCAAAATTTAATATTGCTCAGGTAGTATAAAGTAAAATTATTTAGATATCAATAAAATTTAATACTTAATATTGAATTGATATTTAAAAATTTTAAATACGTGAAAATAGCTACCTACAGTGTAGTATTGTCATCGTCAATATTATAATAATATCTTTGGATTTTATTTTTTATGTAAGTCGCTGTATGACAGCATTAAAATGATTATTTATGTAAATGTACAAGATCTATTCATTCTTTCTCATCATAGAGAAGAACATCTGATTTGGTATAATATATATTTACATTTAACATTGATGTTGAATAGATTTGAATAAAATAATGTCACACAAACTTCAATGTCATGAAGAATGTTAAGAAAGAATGTTATTTTAAGTTTTAATCTGTATTAATTAAAAATATTTATATTATTTATTAAACGAATAAAAAAACAAAAGTCTTTTATTTAGATATTATTTTCACCCATTCAATTAAATATTTAACTATTTCTTATATAATTCAACCAAATAAATATCAGCCAAGGGCTTTTTATTTATTCATAAATTAAGCGGCACCATTATTCTTTTTATTTTCAAAAAAATTCAACACTCGATATTTTCTTATAAAATTAAACACCATGAAATGATTTTTGATAAAATATTTATTAGCTTCTATAATATTAATAAAAGATAGTACACGTTAACAATGTGAATTTATATGTGCGTATGAGAATCGTGATAATGTGTTAAGAAATGCTTGACCAAGCAATTCGGTCTGATTATTATGCTAATCATAGGTATGGAAATCTACTCACACCAATTACTATATATGCCAATACGTGTGACACTTTTTATATATATATCAAGGTACATCCGTAACTACTGGTCAATTTGTTTGACATGCTTTTAATAATACTAATTAAACATTTATTATAAATTAATAGATATAAAAAATATACTAAGCCCTATTATTTAACATGCAAAAATATTAATAATAAATAACATTAGAATTTATTTAACTAGCAATTATAAAATAAATTATTTTTACATGAATGTTTGTAAGTAGGTACTGAATAATAAATTTGATAATTAAATAAGGAAACTGATGTTGTTTATTCTTATTTGTATAATAAATATTGCACAATAATTTACATATTCTGATAAATAATCAATTAATAGTAAATAACATCGTATTTTACTTTTTTAATACAGCAAGCATTAAATACGTTATATTTATTACTAATATTATAAATTATATTAAATATTAGTAATAAATATTTTATCTTTATGGTTGGGTCAGTACGTTTTTCCATTATTATCGAACCATGCTGGTCATTTTCAGTCACATTAAATTATTTATAATGACAAAAATCTATACATCATATTATATACATTTTAGTGATAAAATTTATGCTGCCAATTTTTTTTATAATAATTTAGATATGTACAAAGAACAATATTGGTAGCACTGGTATTATTACAGGTTATGTATAATTATTTTGATTGAATAATTGTCATTATAAATAACTATAAAAATATTCCGTTTCGGTAATAAATTTAACTTCTTGGGACGTGAGCACTGTAGGCACGCTCTTGCATCATCAGGTCTTTATCTAGACTCCTGTGATAATGACCTCCTCCGCTTCCACTGGTTTCATATTCTCCACCGCCACCTCCGTAGTGGGATGAGGAATAAGTATGACTCTGTGACACCTGAGGATGCTTCACGATTTCATAGGTCGTCTTTTCGTGGGCTTCTCCGCTCGATACGAGTTTTTTAAGTCCAATAATAGCACTCAACACCAAAGCAATCTTACCGATCAACAAAGCTTTACCAGCGATCATAGCAATAGCTTGGAAGGCCATGGCGACGAACCCACCTTTGATGGCGATAGCGGTAAGAATTGGGCCAATGAACTTCTTGAGTTTTCCTCTACCCTCTTCAATCATTTTATTGAAGTTTTGTTTACCATCCATAGATCTACCGAGAAATGATGACATAGTCAGAGACATCTGATGAGTATCCAAAAATCGCGTAGATTTTTCAGCAATCAAGTTATCCAGCTGATCTGATGACATAGTTTTAATCTCTTCATCACTATATCCAATAGATCTGGCATCTTCTACGTCTTTTCTTTTTAAAATTGATACACCATCGAATACGGTGATATTCTGAGTTTTAATTGCACGGTCGGCAATTTTTACAGCTTGAATTTTAAGGCACTTAACGATTTCTTCAGATTTTTCGCAGTGGTCATAAATCCTTCGCAACATTTTTAGTCCGGTATTTAAAGGACTCTGGTCTTCTCGAGACGCCATTGCATAGACTGCACACCACACAGCAAAAATTAAAACACTTTTATTAAAAGACATTATGTGACTATTATGTTAAGATAGTATTTATTTATATCGGATCTTGTGATCCTTCACTTAACTATTGCTTGTATTTGTTGATTGGGGAGATGCTGTCTAGCGAATGATGCCTAGAGCTAGCTTACAAGCTGTTTTATTGTTTTGATTGAAATGTGGTTGATTTGATGTGAACACCGGCATTTATCCAATTTCTCTCAGAAGGAACTCATCCATAAATGTTTCAGAGCGTGCGATAACTACATTAAAGAATCCCGCACGTAACAACATCGCAGGTAATTTGTTTCGTGTGTAGGTACGTATGCATTTGGAATGAGAAAAAACGGATATCTCGCCTATCCATGACTTTACTAGCCAATGCAACTGCACTAGACCAGAGATTGCATGTCAGTTGGATGCACTTGCTATTTTCAAGAAATTTCTTATGAAAACTATCAATTAAAATAGTTTAGTCTTAATGACTAATTTTCTGACGATTTATCGACTTAATTTCAATGTGACATCTTTCAAAGCCAATTTATATCATCTAAATAGTTTATTTTTAATTCAATAAAAAATTATGTACACGTATTTTTCACAAACAAATAAATTGTACAACATATTGTTAGAGTGTTGATATGCTTTTTTTTTATTGTTTTATCTATGTAATCGTATCTTTTTACAATTACATTCTTTAACAGACATTGATATGAACGTAACTGTCCCAAATTAGAAAATATATTTAACAAATAATATGTAAGGGACCATACTTGTATAGAAATAAATACCCGATATTTTATAAGTTATCATGTGTGCTTTGCATTCATGGGATGTGGGTTCAACACCCACATCTCCGGGTTTTTAAAATTCATAAATTCAAGACGGTATGCTCATTGGGTTGAGCAATTGTTTGATAAACATTTCTTATCATGTCTACAGATTGCGGAGAGCCTATGCTCCATTTTCAGAGCGAGCATAGTAAAAAAAAGCATTCAATCGTACACATTTATATTTGATTAGATTATTAATAGTATTATGTATATAAGTATTTAATATCAAAGTTTTTTATTTCCGATCAAAATATTTATCTTTAAATAAAGTAATATTTCCAAAAAAAATATCAATATTTAAAAAAACATCAGAAATGTATTTTTTAAATTTTAACTAATAAGCTTGTCAGTTTCATTAAAAAAAACATATTTAAATAAAATAAAATGGACATTCCCTGCTTTCTTAATTTATTTACAATTTAATTTGTCATGTCAGAATATATAAGAGTGTATAAATTCTTATAATAAATTTTCAAATTGCATTATCAGTCCTGGTATGTAAACATTTTATTTAAACTTGACTCGATGCATTTGATCAGCGCAAACTTCTCGTTCATCGCACTTACTCTACTTTTTTCTTCAAAGTCGAACACACTATTTATCAACCACACACAAGAGGTGAGCTCTGGTAAACTATACTTACATTTAAATTAGAAATAAATAATATTTAAATAAAATATATATTTGAATGCTATATAAATTAAAATAACCATAGTTTGAACATTACTTATGAGTATTAATATTTTAAAAATTCCTTTAAATCTCTTATTTGTTTAATACAATATACAGTTATCCAAAAAGTTTTGCGATGTTTTAATTAGTTTTTTTCAACACATCTCTTTATTTAAAAAAAATGACTGTGCTTTGACGTAACATTATAAGGTATTTTTAACTTCAAACTTAATATTCATATCTTAAATGCATACGTATGGATTTATTCTAATATTAATGAATTCGAATTGGGATTGATAATATTTAAATACATACATGCCTACACTAAGAAAATCATTTGTTAGATTTTATTTTATGTTTGTACAAATTAACAGCCTGAAGTTGTGACAAAAACATCCGTCGGTTTAGTAAAATTGGTATCCAATTTTCTTTTACCTATTGATAAATTACTTAAAATATTTCAAATTAGTTTTAGTTGTATTAAATGAGACTAAATTCAACATCAATTTTATTTCTACATTAGTTTAAAAAAAATAACTAAATTGCTAATATGAAAATATTTTGCCATGTTTTCACCTCACATACACCATTCATTTCTGCTGGCGTTGTATTGCATCGTATTATAATGCAAGAAATGTATTGCATATCAAATAGCACGAATGAAGAACATTCATGAAATAACCTCAACATTGAAGACGCATATATTAAATAAGTTGTTAATAATAATAAAATTATGGACAACTATAAATAAACCATTGCGTTTTAAACAAGAATACTAAGTACCAACGCAAAAATTATACGGTGTTTTATACTTTAAAATATCACTTAACATTAATAAAAAATACAAAATCGAAAATTCGATCCCTCACGTTTTTCAATAAAATCCATCGCATGCGATATACTTTATCGATAAAATAAATAAGAAAAAATTTATCGTATCCGTTTCGTAAGTGTAGCATATGGATCTACACAGTAAAGTGATGGCCGCTTTGAGTATATCCGCAATATGAGGACTTGTTTTGACAGATAAATTTCATGAAAATTAGTTTTCAGACGATCGCTCAGCCTGTAGGACATCCGGTCCTGAATTTTTGAATTTGTATATCTTACAGATGTGGGAATCAAACCCGCACTCTTTGAATGAATATATAGATAATTTATACACATTTATAACAAAAATATTTTCTAATTAAGAACTACAACTACTTTTTTTGTAGTCGACGTATTAAGTCAATTGAATAATTGTGTACATTTGATTTGTCTAACTATAAATTATCTTGTAAATATAATTATATTATTATAAATTGGAATCTTTACACCATCGTGATAAAAATGTTACGCTTTAGGAGGCATTTAGATTTCACATTTATTTTGCAATACGAGTATCACTAAGAGACATACATACATCCATACAATCTTTCAATTATATTTACGTGTATTGAGGTGAATAATACACAATTTTAACTAACATTTCTTTGATATTTCGCTTTAATATTTTAAATGAATCAGTTTTTTTCATGTTCTTGAGAAATAATTTAAATTTACCAAAATTATGTATTTTTTACTAGAAAGGCAAAAGAACGTAACCCTCAGTTTTGTCAAAATATTTTTTCAATAATCACAATGTATACCAACTTATTTCCGTCTTTACAAAATAATGTAAGCTGCAAATGATGAAATAGTGTCTAAATTTAACTTTTAAGTTTGAAAAAAAAGGCTTGTGAAATTTATTATTAGAAAAAAAAACTTCCTCTACATCAGTTTTATTGGGTTTTCTAAAAAAAAATCCTAATTATTAGAATATTTGGTAAACTAAGCACCATTCCATGGCCTTCAACAAGCCTTTGTATTATGAATTATTTAAAACTGGTAAACTTCCACATGTGATCATTACCAGTTTTAAATAATTCAGAATTTAAAATCAATTTCCATCAAGCACCATCAGTCGAAAATATTAAGCCTTTGTATATTGATTATTTTGATTTTAACTAAGTACTATTAAACAAACATCGTGTCTCCTGTAAAATTTGTTTTGCATAAATTAACCCTTTTATTTTTCTACAGTGGATATATTAAAATAGTTCCATACTAAAAATACTATACCACTTGAGAATATTATTTGAATATCATATAATCTGATTTGTCACTAATATATTTGTATAGATTAGTCATATCTGCAAATAACTAAGAGCTATGTCAACGTTTCTTTATGACAGTAAGAGGATCCAAGAAAAAAAAAAAAAGATTTTATTATAAAACCAGGCTCCACTTAGAGTTTTGGGTAATAAAATATCAACATTCACAGTATAAAATAACCCGGATTTAGTTAAGTTAGATTTGAATATGCTAAGTTTTCTGTATTATTGGCTCTTTTTTCAATTATGAAGTTTGTTAAAGTGGAAGTTCACACTGTGGATGAGGAAATGAGGGGAATTATTGAATTTGAGTCAGTATCTGCGAGTTTTTGTTCTAAAAATGTAATTTTTATTGCATTATTATAGACAATCCCTGTGTAATTATGTCAACTATTCTTTTTGCATTGGATAAAATTTATTGAAACATATTTCCTTTAAATAAACCCTTATTTATATTTGTTGAACAATGATATATGTGCAGAGTGGGGATAAAAGAAGCAATACAAATTCTATAATGTATTTATTCATTACCACGACTCATTCGAATCTATTTTTTATCGTTATTGATCTATACACACAAATTTTAACGTCTTGTTTTAAAAATTTAAATATTTTCTCTTAAAAATGAATAAGATATGTACTGTTTTATCTTGCCTTAATTATAAGAGAAGTGACTTTTAAAATATTTTTAGAGCCTCACAATATGTTCAATAGTTTATAAACGAAAGATTTTAATTTTGCTAGACATGTATACTATATGTATAAAAAATTAATGAGTTATCCAATCTGAATAATTGAATAGTTCTCACATTTTTAATTTAAAGTAGTGCACATTTTTAACATTCATTAAAAAAATTTAAAAACTACCTATAAAACAAAATATGAAAATGACATCAAAATTTTTTATGAACTCATATCACTTATTATACATATTATATTATATTTTCACATTATAATTTGGATTTAATCTTTGAACAAATATGCACAGTCATTTATAAATAATGAATACAGCACAAAAAACTCAACGTATTTATAAAAAAACATTACCTTATATATTATTTCGTTGGATTAAATTTACAGAAAATGGTCTTTATACTTTAATTAAGCGCTAATATTCGGTTTCAGAGAACAATAAAAATCGAAAAAGGTCATTCATTTTCCCATTAAAGATTCCTTTTTTTTAGAAGAAGCATACTTATTTTCATATTAGCAGTACGGCTAAATAGTAAAATTGTACTTCAAGTGTTGTGCTGAGTAACCGTAACTAACAAGAGCTTTGTGAAAATTCCGTAGCGTAATAAATATCGTTATTTGTAAAACTGTGTACCGACATCTCCCGCTGTTAATATTATGTAATTTATAATTTTCTTCCATAATAATGTATTATAGATAATATTTTAATCGATATTAAAATTTATAGGATATAGTTCATACTCATTAAAATCAATATATCATCAAAAATGTAAGTATATTGATTTTACCGATAAGTTTACACGTATTTTATTATTATTTTTGTTATATTTTGTAGATTTTACTTTAACTAAAAATAAGATATTTTTAAAGACGTTAGTAAAAAGCTTTAAATTATGTTGTACAATCGAATGTATTACATTTCCATTCTGTATGACATCTGTGTATTTGTAGGTGAGGTTTGCTTCCAAAAGTGTTTTCATATTTTCCAATGCAGGCATTAATTCAAACAATAATTTCAACTATTATTTTATATAATTTTTAATATAAATTGAAAATAGTCGCAAATATTCAGTGCCATTACATCAAAAATTCCATCAAAACATTACAAATATCATACACAATTACGTAAAATTTTAAAACACTTTATCTTAACTATTAATACTTTATAACTGAACTGTGAAGATAGTTAATAGAAGATATTTTACTTATTATCACCATGGAAAATAAATATTTTGAATTTATACTACATCAGTATCTTAGCAATTGTTTGACAAACGATTCTCGTAAAAAAGATAAACTGTCAAAACGTCTTC
>JAGVSQ010010991.1:0-12540 GCA_022683975.1 Rhyacophila evoluta
GAATTTAAAATCAATTTCCATCAAGCACCATCAGTCGAAAATATTAATTTTTTAGTACATACTTTTTCCTATTTTAGTCCCATTTCAATTAGCCTATTTTGATGAACATGACTATTAGGTATACTTTTTTTTTCCTCCACCACCCGCCACGCATACACAACCGTCATGCGTGCGTATACTATGGCTTAACGAACGTGAAGCGCTCTTTAAAGTATCAGACGAGCAGCTTCTCAAGATCTTGGTTGGCGTGCACTAGAGTGTGCGTGATTTCTATTCTAACTAATTATGTACTATTAATATCTAGCCTTCTCGCTTACCGTAAAATTTCACATCTTACTAAAAGCTAGAAAATTCTCTTTTATATAAACCAAGTCGCAATGGCTGATCGATCCGACAAATGGTTGATTCAACTTGAGAAGCTCTTCTTTTTCAACCAACACATAGGAAGACTTCCAGAGGAAGTCATTGGAATCCTGCAATTGACACAAAGTTAAAAATTGAATTAAGTTGAAGATTCGTGTACAGTGATTTTTTTGATTATTATCAGAATTTCTTCGCTTCAGTGGCTGAATTATGCACGCTATCTTGTACCAGAGACCACAAGTCAACTCTTTTAGCTGTAAAAATATAAATGGAAATTTATTACCTTCATTTGGATTTTTTAAGCCTTACCTGCTCCGTAAGTAGAACATATGAATTTAGGCAATTGACAGATTATTTTTCACTATAATTTGTTTCAGGCAATTGCATAATCCAATGAATGAATTGCATAGTCCTACAATTCCATATTTTTTTAATCTGGCAGGTGTGGGGATTGAATACGCACTCCTCAGATACGAGGCATACACGCGTACCTCTCAGCAGCCACGGTGCTTATGAATTAATCAAAATATTTAAAAAATAGATATTATTTTTAATTTACATATCCATTCATTACGAGTATCTTCAATTTCAAAAAGTTCTTCACCGATTGCTTTTAAATTTTGACACAACGGTGCATTTTAATACACGCGTGTTTTAATATGCCTTCTATTATATTTATCTTACACCTGTGATTGATAAAAACATCCTTTTGTATAAGCAGCGCCATTATTTTGTACCAGACTGAGCCACAGCAACGCGTGACCAGCTACAGCTAGTTGATAATATTGATATTTTTTTAGCATGTTCGTTGGACCATGGGTTTACACAGTGCGAAGAAATCCACTCCGAAACCTAATCTAACCTATCGGTCTTGATAGATTATTCTTAACGAGAATCGTTTGTCATACAATTTCTCAACCCAATGGGCATCCAGTCTTGTATTTTTTTAGTTTAAAAAATCCGACAGATGGGGAATCGAACCCGCATTCCCCGTGTTGCTAGTCGTGCACGCTACCAATTACGCTAACCGGGGAGACTAGAGGGCACTGTCTTCTCTTCGCTACGTTTTTTCTTCACTGATAAAGATATATGTTTTGATATCTAGTTGATAATATTGATAATTTATTTTACGAGAAAATAATCGAGCAAACACTTTCATTATTATTTAAATCGATGCATTGGAAATTTTTTACTATTCTGAAAGTAAGACATGTTTTAATAATAAGTTATAATATATTCATCAGGTATCTTCGTTTCCTTTATGATCAAAACTTTTCCTAGTAATACCTGAATGATTCCTGCATGACCAATTTCAGATACGTCCCGCGACCATAAAATTTGGGGCAACGACACTCCGTTGCTGATTCAGCGTAGGGTTAACTTAGCTTTGGGCCAGTCGGATAATTGCCCGGGGAAGGTCTAGGAGGGTACTCCCCGGAAAACGGTCGGGGCCTGGACTTCCGAATGCGTCCCGAAGGAAAACCCCTACAGCCTAACTTGACCGTCGGCTGTCCGAGTCCTGCCTCATCGTGATAAGTTTACCTCCGATCTCTATAAACAAGGGCGAAGAGTTGGATCACGGGGGTTGTTTTGTTTCGTATGCGTGTGTGTATATATAAATACCCCTCTGTTCTGATGAGTAATTGATGGTAGCGATAAGGAGGTTAGTATTTGGTATTGTCACAGATGGATTTAAATTCGATAATTTATAAACTATAACACCCATCAATTAATTGTCAAATACCAAGGCTATATATACACAAAAATCAATGGCTTCAAGTGCAAATTTCATAAGTCTATTTTTGAAAATTATTTTTTATTTCGCTATTTGTTTTCGTTTTCCCGGTAGCGCAGTTGGCAGCGTGCGCGCCTAGCAATTCGGGGAATGCTGATTTGATTCTCCATCTGTCGGTTTTTTAAAAAATCGGAAAAATCAGGACTGTATGCCCATTGGGTTGAGCATTTTTGTGAAAAATAATCTGTCAAGACGTCTTCACATTACAGAGATCTGTATACTTATTTCATTTTCGGAGTGGATATCTTCACACTGTGTAGATGCATATGCTCCACTTTGGGAGCAAACATAGTATTAAAAAAATTGTTTTAAAATATATTTTAAATGATATTTCGAACGACGTGCTTTTGACAGATCTGTATACAAATTAGCTGAATTATATATTTTGCTGTGTAGGTTTACGGGACATTTTTTCAATATGTATATTTAAATAAATTTGAATTGTCATTTAAATTCGGGATCCGGCATTATGCAACAAGATGTTAATATTTCATCATCTTTAGCTAGGCAAGTCAACGTTCAGCAGCGTCAGTTTGAGTTATCAAATAGTTTATGTTCGTCTGAATCAATAAATCTGACATCTCATAAGGAAAAAGAACGTGTCTACCAAGTAAGTCAGATAGACCTTATTCTGAAAATGTATATAATAACATTCATCTAAGCTCGCTCTCACCTAGAGGGAAGATATCAATATCAGACGCAATCTCGTTAAACATCAACATTGCCCTCCGCATTGGCATGATTACAGCTGATGTTCCCGATTTCGTAGTTATCAGGGACATACAGACCAACATCTACATCAATATATTGGATTCAACTATACAATAGTGAAATATATTTCTTTTAATATTTAAACTGCTTGAGTGAATTCGACTATTTTATATCTTTTCAAATAATTCCCCATACCTTTTGTAGGTGCTTTCCCGGCATTCGCATGTTCTATGTCCTCAGCAATTTTTAACGACATTTCCCATCCCTTCCGGCAAACTACCGAACCAAATTTCCATACTTGATTATGCCTTATTGTATTATTAGATTATACTTTTGCCTTCGTGAATCTTTGACGGTGAAGCAGCCAAACTTTTCAATAGATATTGCTGCGTTCGTATATATCGTTGAATATATTTTCATACCGTAATGGATATCTGCATTTCATTTGATTTGCAACGAAATATTTCTGCTTTTATGATTTCGATATCCCTATCAAAGCTCTGCCTTATAAATTAATATATTTTAATTTAATAAGCTAATTTTTTTGAAATCATTAATCAAATTTTACGAAATTAAATTTAAATTAATAAACAATACCAATTTAATATACTTTTGCATTCATTTTCCTATACCAGCTTGATAATATACCATTTTTCAAAACGAAAACATAAAATTTAAACTATCATTTTTAACATTTTTTTTATATACCATATTTGCTCCCAACATGGAGCATATGGATCTACACTGTATGAAGATATCCACTCTGAAAGAGGAGTATATGGATCTCCACAGTGTGAAGACGCCTTGACAGATTATTTTTCATGACAATTGTTTGTCAGACAATTACTCAACCCATTGGGTATCCAGTCCCGCATTTTTCGGATTTTAAAAATCTAACAGATGGGGATTCGAATCCGCATTTCTGGGATTGCTAGGCGCACACGCTACCAACTACGCTACCGGGGAATAACAATCAAAAAGATATATTAAGTGGCTATGTTATTCTTCAACACAGTGTCTTACAAATTTAATTATCTTCATTATTTTGCATTGATACTTTCTGGTAGGCTCAACGATTTTCATTTTCATATTAAACATATGGATTTCATTTGCAGTTTTCTTGCTATATACTTTTAACGTGAATTATTTATCAGCTAATCGCTAATCGCTAAGCTCGTATATATGGCGGAGTTTGTTTGGGTGAGCATTTCATTACCGAACTTTGCGAATTCAAATCACAACTACACAATACTTAAACAACTGCAGTACTGGTTTAGTAATTGGTTGATAATTAATTGTTATAAATGAAATTATTATACGCGGTCATTATTGACATTTTATACTGACAATACTTTGTAGTATAAATTTACCCTTTTATGAATTAAAATAGTGATGGTCTATTTACTTATTTCGAATTTAAATACTTACACTATTACATTATATTCTTCTACTTCTTCGAATATATCTGATCCCCAAATACATCATATTAGCGCCTTTAGGAATTTCTGTAAAGGCCGTTATAGATCCTCCTAGATCATGCCAGTTTTCTTTAGTTCAGCTGGATACATCCTGTGGATGGTACAAGCCAGTCTATCATAATTCCATAATTGATTAAAATAGTTCACGTCTTTAAAATAGTCAATTTGGTTTACACATATGTTACCCACGTACAGACCTCTATTTTATGGTTATTGATTATGTTTGGAAATATCCATTGGTTTATTTGTATCACTGGTATGTAATAAAGCTTCAGGATGATTGGAGAATACCAGCATGATGGAAATCGATTGGTAATTGACAAAAAATATAAATATATAAATATAAGATATAAATATCTGGAAAAGTCATATAGTGATGATGGCACACACACCAGACTTGGCAGAAATATGAAACAAAGATACACACAAGCTCGTAAACGACCCAATTATAAACAATCAAAATTGAAAAGCTCCTTTCAGATTTTCATGGCTTGTTCGAGAACTATGACATTTATTAACTTTGTATTTTCAATATCTACTTTCCATTACCCGGATCGGAAAGCGAATGGAAGTATTTAAATTGAAAACAAAAACAACTTTTTAAATCCGCAGCACGAAACGTTTCAGCGGATTTCAATTTACAAACAACAAGTGACGGGATTAATTTAACAACGAAAAATGCACGGCTTGCATCTACAAATGGCTGAAATAATAATATAAATCTCGCTTTTTGCTTCCATTCCGCGTACCGGCTTTATATTTTCATCAAAGTAAAACACAGGAAACATTATTTTATAATCCCACCATAACTTTTTTTTACATTAAAATCATATATATTATAGGTAGGTTTACAAAAATAGTTTGTTGACGTTTTGTTATTTTTATCAATAGTTTTTGAGCTTTTTGTAACATTATTTCATCAAACGTTATCTTTAATTTCTTTAAAAATTATACATTTAAGATTTAATTTTAATCTTTAGTCGACAAATACTGATAATAAATGAAAAAGAGTAAAATGTTCAAATAAAAAACACAGACCACAATCAAAGATGTGAAAATCATTCTTAACTACTGCAAATGTGGATTTTATGGATTATCAAAATGTAAAGATTTTTTTTTTCATAAATACTGGCAATAAGTCAGTTTGTCTGGCATGCACTCTAATAGTTTTATTTAAATAAATATAGCAGAACTTTGATATAACACATTAATGCGAATGTGATGGTATCTGTTAAAGTCGAAAGTCCACTATATAATAATTGGTTTTCCAAATTCATTTTTATAAATACACATAGTTAAATTTCGTCAACCTACGATAAATCAGTACGTCTTCGTTGATTATTGAGATGAGATTTTATCACAAATTTGTTTTTGGGCTTATAATTTTTTTTCTTCGTCATATTTACCTCCATTTTCATTTTCCATAACCACAACTTTGTCTGCGTCGCAACCCAGAGTCGCTTTCATCTACTTCTGGACACCGTTAAACATTTTCTTTAGCTTCTTCTTCTCCAGCATTATTCTGTATTTTCTTATGAAAATCACGAATTTATAAATCTATTTCTACATCTTGATCATAAAATTCTTCTAACCATTTCCTAATATTTTTACTTTTGCTGTTTTACAGTTATTTTTTTCCGTTTTATCCATAGTCTTTTATATCGAGGTTTTACTGTATGACAGTGGCTCTTGACCACGAAACATGCGGTAATGATTTGTACAAACTGGGCATCTGCCCACCGAAGAGAATAATTTTCAAATAATTTTGACATTCCTCATCCAATAAACCTTGCAATAAATAATTCAAATGTATAAATTCAATATTGCTGTTCAACAAATCAAAAGAGTTATTTCGGTGAATGAGATAATGCTTGTTGAATCAATAGAGGCATGAAAACTTTTAAGTAGTTCACTGAATGCGTCATTAGGCTACTATAATCACAGCTTTTAGGCTATGTAGTACTTACAGGTACAGCGCTTTGAAGCCGCGCTTTGGCATTTGCGGAATAATGTATCCGTGGCGAGCCTGAAATAACGACTGACTCTTTGCCAATCCTTCACGTGCGAATGCCTCTTTTAACAGTGCACTGTAAATAATGGCATGTGCAAACATTTAAATTTTTCAGCATTAAACCAAAGGCTATTAAAAAGAAAATTGCTCACTTTTTAAAAGTTGGGTTGGTGCTACATTTATTTTTATCTTCATATTCACTCTCTATATATTGCAAATAATCATAAATATATACTTCTATAATTATTAAAAAACTTCCAATTGTTTCGCGTCCCCCAAGACTATGCCGGCATAATTTAACTTTGAGTATATCTTGTGTATATAGTAACCAACAATTTTTCAGGACGACCAGGACAAAAAGACTTGTCAAACGTTATTCAAGCACTCTGCAAATAAAAATAAGACCACATTTAATACATTACGACATAAGGCTGTTTTAAGACTGAATATGCAATAATATTTGTGAATGTATGACACATTCTATGGATTGCAGAAACCAAAAAACATTATACATGTTTAGCCAACAAACTTCTCAGTTTTACCACTCGTCTTGCTCGTATTTCCAATGCAATTTGAACAGTTAGACAGCTGGTGTAACCGATTCGAATATCTCTTGCTACTGTCAATGTGCTATGAAACTTTTAACCCTTCGACTCCTGTGATGAATAGTGAATTGTTAAAAATTCTTATAATTTAATTTATGTCATTACAAACTTAAAAACATTTATCAATATCAATAGAAATAACTATTTATACTAAATTCAGCTCACACCAATGTGCATGGGTCGATGCGTCGATCATTAATTTAAACTTTCTTTCTGAGAGAAATATAGGGAGCACTTTTAACGGCTTGTTACAATTACTTTGTATATCAATAATATCTGCTTTAAAATTTAGCAGTTTTTTTTTTCAATTTTTGGTATTGTTTGATATTATTTGACTTTTAATACATAGTAAAATTAATTTTCGTGTAAACTCATACAGCAGCCCTGGAACTAGCTAGGACATGTACTACGGATGCATCCAAAGAGTTTGGTTCCTGTTTGTCTCTTTTTTTAACTGATGGGATTCCGATGATTTGAAAGACTTTTTGGTACTATCTATAGGATATACTCGGCGGAAGTAAAGGTTACCCGTGTCACCTGAGAGGATGCGAGGCAGCTGGCGGGTGACTAACAACCATGGAGGTGAACCGTGGTGACCATATAGTCTGCAAAAGGAGCGGATATGGCAAAGAAAGAAAGATAAAATTAATTATATACCTAATCACAATTTGAAGTTAAAACATACATTTTTAACTGGATGCTTGAGATCCAGCATCGTTGCTTTTGGCATAGTAAAGCGAGAGTTAAAGAATATGTTCTTTTAATACCAATAATTATCTATACATGCCATGTATCGCTTAATAACTTATCCGCCATTTTTTCATATTTACAATTTCATCTTTCTGCAATAATACTTTTGCAGCGGTAGGAAATTGTGACCCAGTGCGGAAATTGTTCAGGCGACCGTCAATTTGCATTAAATTTGCACAAAAATGTCGAAAAGAACAACACGCCATTGTGGTTTTACGATACCCCACTCCCTTATTCACCTCACAAATTTATTCGAATGTTCACTCAAAAGAACGCTAATAAACTTTAAAATCTAGGCTAAATTTTCTATTGTTGAAACTTTTATGAACGCCAAGTTTCCATTTTATTCGAGCATAAATTAACCGGTGTTTAAAAAAGGCCTATTGTTCGACAGTATCGAGCTTAGTTATTTTGGAATGTCAAATTATTTCAAAATAATTCCTATCAAAATATCAATCCAAACTTTTGCATAAATTGGATGTAATTAAACAGACCGAGCCACATAGTAACAAACAAGAGAAAAACGAGGTTGAAATTCTATAGAAATAAATTAACAGTTAGTATGAATGAATTGCCTCCCCGGTTAGCGTAGTTGGTAGCGTGCGCGTCTAGAAATCCGGGGAATGCGGGTTCGATTCCCCATCTGGTTGATTGAATTTTTTTAAATCTGAAAATGCAGGACTGAATGCCCATTGGGTTGAGTAATTGTCTGAAACGATTCTCGTGAAAAATAATCTGTCAAAAGACGTCTTCACATTGCGGGAGATCCATATACTCCAGTTTCGGAGTGGATTTCTTCACACTGTGTAGATCCATATGCTCCACTTTCGGAGCTAACATGGTATAAAGAAAATGGATTTTATAAAATGAAGAATTTTATATTGAATGTAATTACTTACATGACATATATTACATATTTCCTCATGGTTAGAATATTTTAAAATTTACTGCTTTAAAAGTTATTGAATGTTTAGTGCGTGCTAATTTAAGTTTTGGTCATTTTGTGCTCGGATTTTTATTAATATTATATAAGTCTTTACCCATAAAACCTTGTAATTGGTTATATTTAGTGTATTTTTTGTCCATAAATGAGACAATATATAGATACGATACAATGCAACAATTAATACGTACATTTATTGAAAAAACGTTTGTAAGTGGCAATACGATAATACTTATAATTTAGAATAGGTGTGGTAAAAAAAATATTTTAATTAAGTAATCTTATATTTAAACTTCAAAACTGAAAACGTTTAAACGACATGGACGTTTTGTAGATATTATTTTTTTGTAAATTGTTAGTATACGGCTTAAAAAAACTGCGATTAATTCTTCTGGGTGTATATTTCTGATTAGGAGTTTTTTTCATATTAAAGTAATGATGTTTTCAAAGTATTGTATGCAATTAAGTAAAAAGTGTGACTTGGACGCCTTCTGCTTAACTACATCAAATTGAAGGGTATATTTCCAAAGCGAACTTATTCCACTGTGCCAAAATTTAAATGAGAAAATTTTGAATATGAAATTTTTGTATATGAGAAACATATTGCGTGTATTCAAAACAAAAATAAACATTGAAAAACATGCTCTATAATTTTTCAAAACGTTCTCTTTTATACTTCGGCGTTCTGGAATAAGTTCACTTTGGAAATACACCCATCAATCAATGAGTGATAAATTGAAAAACAGGCCAAAAAATTGAATGTTTATTTTTATAGTAGCTAAAAGTAGGGCAACATGAAGATATGCAGTTTTTGATCAAAGAGATCAAAAGTTATATAAAACATTATGAGGACTTATTGCTTATTTAAGTGAGTTTAGAAAGTATCTTTTATAGAAATTTTTAGAATACAATATATTTAACTTTCTCGGTAGACTATCTTTCTTTCATTCATTAGTTTTTTTTACTTTCAAAATATTAATAATACTTCAATTTACTTATGTTTTTTAAAGAATTACTATTTTTATTATTATACGTTGAGCTGTAAATGCTTTAACCAATAGCTTGTATCATTTTAAATACGTAAAATAAAACGATTTTGCTTTTTTAATATAATAACTCTATAATCCTCGACCGACAAAGTAATATGTTATTGTAGTTTGTTAAATGAGTAAATATACATAGAAAAAAATACATAGAGATATTGTTATAAAGATAATACGAGTATTGTGTATAAGAAAATACACGTACGTATATTGTTAAGAGTAATCGTATTATCATGTTGTCTATCATGTTAGTAATTTCAAAAAAGTCGTGTGAGAATGAAAGGTGGAAGTTGTGATAATGATCGCCATCAGAAACATTAGGAATATTGAAAAATGAACTAGTTTCAAGTTTAAATCAATACATTTTTCAACATGACGCCGAACAGAAATTTTAACAATCACTCACATAAGAAATACTTAGTAAATTTGTTATCAATCACAACAATTCTACTTTAAGTATGTTGAATAAAACAAAATTAATTTTGACATAACAAATATTGATTATAGCGCTTGAAAATAATATCAAAATCAAACACATACAATAGATTGTGATGTAGCTGATTAAAATATTGCCAAGTTTTAATTAAGTATTGTTACAAGAATTTCTCATCCAATTAATAAAATTATACAATACTTATTCAGTCAATTGATTACGCTTACAACCTATGGTTTATGGTGAAAACATTTTCACGGCTATCTAGTTTTCTAAGAGGCGTGCTTTTCCGGCTTAAATAAATTCTATTCGGTTTTCAGTTGGGCACAAGACTCGAGACAAAAGATATTGAATAATTTATTACACACACTTTTATCAGCCTGTTATCATCTTTCAAGAATCTTCTTTGACTTAATGTGCTTTGTGGATGTTTGAAAATTTATGTTTTAATATTTCAAAATAATAAAATTCTAGACGGTCTCATAAAAGGACTATTTTATTTTCGACTTATTTTCTTTACTCAAACTTTGTTATAAAATGATATCCAATATTTATAGATTCTGTCAAATATTTAAGTATTTTTCTTTGTTATTTCAGTCCTTATTGGAGGTCGGCATCGTTTTTACTATTTCATAATGGCTGAACAATTTATTGTGTTATTTTTTATAAATGTTTTCATTTATTTTTTAATTATAATGGATTATAAATTGTGCATACCAGTTGCCGGTTGCATTGTTTTTAAAAAATCTTCCAAAAAAAATCACATTTTTTAAATTTATCAATTTCTTTAAAAAATTAAAGTAGAAATATTAAAAATAACATTTCTTTTATTTTGAAATTGTTTAAATTTTCATATTTATGTAAATCTAGGTAGTTGCAGTGTCAAAAACCTAAAAATAACGAAAAAGCTATTTCGGGCGCATCCGTTTTTGAACACTTTCAATGCCCGAGTTACCTCGGGCGTGTCCGGGAAGTGGCTAATACTCAATGGTCTGAGTGATCCTTATTTATGGCAATATTTGTCTTTATTGTTCTTTTTCACTTGTATCACATTTTTCTATAATTCACTTTCACTTACTTTTTAAGTAGTTAGATTATTACGTTTCTCGTCGTTCCTTAATTAAGAAAAAAAAAACCTTTCTATTCTTTGTGGTTACCTGTTTAGTTTGAGTTAATTGCATTTATAATGATATTATATCGCAAAAGACGTTAAAGTAAAAAATTGAGTTTTGAAACAATCTAGTTTTAATGCCTTTGGCTCTCTGTTAAATATATTTTACGGCAATTTCGTAAGGCATAATGATTATACTTCACAAAATTGTCGTATAATGTATTTAACAGAGAGACTCAAACATCTAGACTCGATTATTTCAAAACTCACTGTTTCACTTTAACGTCTTTTGCCAGTAATACGATGATATATTCAATACGTAGTTTATATTTTAAATATACTCGTGAATATACATGTATATATCTTTTAAGCGTAGAGAATCAGATAAGTTTCAAAGAGGTAATCTAAGAATATACGGCATCATAAAGCGCACATTTCAAATGCACTGTCTATGAAAAATATTGCTTGGTCCATTTTCTCCAAATTGTTCATCAATAAAGTGATGATTGCGTATATGGTAAATCACCTGAAGTTTCACGAACTATAAAGTTTTCCGCTAGGCCAAACATAGACGGCCTTGTTTTATTGTCATCAATTTGAGGTCTTTCCATCAATGCTCCACATTGCCGCAGTCATTTATTAAAGCATCAAACTTTTATGATGTTTTTTAGTTGTGATATTTTTGCAAAATATTTTACGGATATTTGCAAACCATCTAAATATGTATCTATTTTATATGGCTAATGCATTGGGAAATAAAAAAGCTAACTCTAGTCTTTAAAACTATTTAGAAAACTGAGATGGCTAGAACAAACCAATGGAAAATATTTGGTTGAATTTTAAAGTGATTAATGTGGATTAAAATTTTATATCCGATTTAATATTTAGAAGAATACCAATTACATATTTCTGATTGTAAAAAATTTGGTTTCATAAGAGAAAGTCAACAAAGTTTTGAATATTTCAATTTATTTACACAAACTCAGTGACTGGCAACTTTTCGCTTAAAATTTGTTAATGAAAACTTATATTAATAGCAATTAATTTATAGCAATAGTCATCAATGGCTGTTTTATTAATACATAAAGCATTTTCCATAGTAGCCTAAAATCACAGAAAATAAATCAAATAAGCGCTCCCAAACTAAAATGTGTGTTTTATCGATTCCTTAATATAGTATTATTATCAACAACTCAGTGAGTTTGTCTTAGGACTAAATAAATATGAAATAATTTATGCACACTTTCAAACAAAGTTAGCTATTATTAACAGGGCATAATTAGATAGTAAGTTTTAC
>JAGVSQ010010992.1:0-12539 GCA_022683975.1 Rhyacophila evoluta
GAAGGTCCATGCCGGTCAATGCATATAGAAAATCCACAGCGCGCGTGTCCGCTAGTGCTTATAACAACTCTAAAATAGGTTTTCCTTGCCGGTCACCGGTGACCCCCACAGCCCCCCTCAAGATATTCAGTGCCAGTCACCGGTGACCCCCATGACAATCAACGTGTCAATAATTATGATTTATATGAACTGCTCTCTATTCATATGTCTTACCCTCTTATTCTTCCTGGCCTTCCCGGCCTTCCTAGTCTTAGTAGTGCAATGTAACTTAACCGCACATCTTTATGTAAATCTGAATTGCCCAATCTTATATTTGACATCACTGTAACTAAAAAATATTTTCTTTGTAAGCTCAGATATTCTTTTGTCATTTCATATGCTTCTTTTGTTAACAGTGAATTTGATTTATCGAGTATATATAATGTATATTATACAAATATATAGTTTTTAACGAACGGTTGAACACAGAATTGTCAATTAACAAATAGTTGGATCTTTGAACCCAGGAAATTGGTTTGATAAAATAGTTCATCTCATTTATTCATTCAATGTTTCTTTAATAGTTAACTGCAGTCGTCAAAATTCATTTTGGGTGCCACATACTTTTTTAGAGATAAATATTCATACTATTCGCATGTATTTTGAAATTCAGCTGTAAGCCTTAAATTTTTGATTAAACAAATATGTCTATATAATTAATCTTCTAGTATACATTCAACTCCAGATATTTGCGGAGGTTACATATTAAGGGCCCCAGTAAATGTTTATCGCACATATAATGTAAAAAATATATACTGTATCATTCTTGTCTCTACGCGAATAGGTTTTACATATTTATTTTTAGAATTGTTAACACTTGAAATTTATAAACACATTTAGTAGAAGTGTTAAGAAATAAAAATGTTAAAATGAGCATTAACTGTACTAAAGTGTGACGGGGCTGCGGAAATTGTACACAAATAAATGTGTATTCGATGCGCGTAAAATTGGGTTTCTACTGTAGTTAAATAACTTAATTTTGCAAACAGAACGAAGCAGCTTATATTTTGAATAAACTATGATGCAATCTCAGACAGAAAAGATGAAATTCTATTGTTTGAGTCATAAATATTATATTTAAATATATTGTTATTCAACCTATAATAAATGTTTCTTTGATTTAATCAATAATATTTTAACTGTAGCATAGTTTACTATTTCATAATGCATTGCACCATTATTTTTATGACATTTTCAGTGAATTTTTTTGTTGTGGGTTCTTTTATGTATTAATTTTTTTTCAGAAGCGCTATGTCTGTCCAACAATTCTGCCTGAGGTGGAATAATCATCAGCCTAATTTCATATCTGTGTTCACTTCACTACTGAACAGTGAGTCGTTAGTTGATGTCACTTTAGCTGCAGAGGGAAAACATCTTCAAGCTCACAAAGTTGTCTTATCAGCATGCAGTGTTTACTTCCAGGTGAGCCAGAATTTTATTGTAAATGCATTCCACATGCCAATGAACATAGTAAACCTATCTGCTTAATATTGTCATGTGTTTCAAGAGATTGTTAGTAACAATATTATTCTTTACTTATTAGTTCTGAAATAGACATTTTTAAGATATGTTTAAAGATAGTGTCGTTAGTATACTGGCAGAAGACGTTAATGAAAAAATGACAGTTTTTAACCTAAATTATTGATCTCAGTTAGAAACCAAATGCCCTAAAATATTGTTGTTAAATGTATTTAATAGCTCTCATACTTTAAAACTCTTTTTTCTTGCTTTCTGCCAGTATACTGACGATGTTTTATGTTATATTTGCAGCAAGCGGACTGTAAAGTCTATTGAGATGAATATTTGAGTTATAAGCAATTGCCACATGGTAGCTTTAATAATTATTTATTAGAAAAGAATAGCATTAGAAAGGTTGCCATAAAAGTTTGAGATAGGAGGTCTTGGCAGTTAGTAGTCAATAAATATGGATATTATAATCGTGAAGTCAAACTATCTCAATTCCCAATTTTTAGCATCTGTTTTTAAAATTTAGTGTAAAGTTTCTCTAAATTTTCAACTCCACCTGCTAGAGATATAGTATGAAAGAATACTGCTATTTACTATTTATGTAATGTATTGAGTAGAATTTTTAGAGAATAGAGAATAGAAGAATAGAGGGTTTTGCCATCGCTTAAGACAAGGTAAAGTGAGTTGAGGCACAAATGAAGTGCAAATACTAGTATATATATGAAATACAATTATATTCAGATAAATAGCATTTATCACCACTGAAGTTGTACTAACTGTTATGTATCGATGCTTCTTTCATAAAGAATAATTTCATATTCAGTATTCAGGAACCTCTAACCAACGACAGACAAAAAAATCACTAGCATTAACAGCTCTAGATATCATTTTTATGGTACAAATTATTGCAGTGAATCATGGGACCTTATAAAGATACATATATACTGGACTTGAGGAAAAGTTGGTTGAGATCTATACTGGTATGGGTTTGTCTGAGGTGAAAAAATTATTGGGGAATATATCATTTTAATAATAGAAGCAAACACCCCTTCTCGGATTGATTTTCTTCACACAAATCGTTTTTTCTGTAGCCAGGCAAAGGGTTAATAATATTGTATAAATATTGTTTTCCAGACACTTTTTACTGCCAACCCGTCCCGGCATCCGATAGTTATTTTAAAGGATGTAAAGCACGCAGACTTGAAAATTTTAGTAAATTTCATGTACTATGGCGAAGTGAATGTATCTCAAGAACAATTGCCTCAGATATTAGAAACTGCAAAGATGTTAAAAATAAAGGGACTCACAGAGATGCCTGAGCCTGCTGTCAGTAATATTCACACAAGTACCGAGAGACCAAATCTGCTCACGCCAGGTGACTCTTCATGGCATTCAGACATCCAGCGACACTCCATTTCGCCACATAACCTCTCACCATCCATACGGCGAAAAAGGTATATTATACATGTTTAACACACCTATAGTAATTATTTGATAGTATTTGATCCCATGCCAATCAAATCTACTGACACGTTACAGTCCATTCAAGAAAGTATTTATTTTCTAAGCCCATGTTTTTGATCTCTTATTTTTTGTCCATATGGAGCACATATGCAGAGTATTTTTTACAAAAACTATTAACTTTTCAGAGCCCTGTGATAAAGCCATTTAAACAGATTGTGCACAATATGCATGATCATTTCTAGTTGTTTTACAGTTTGATACAGGGATACCCAAAATGTGTGGCGCGCGGCACCCTGAGGTGCTATAAAATATTTTATAAAATTTAAGGCGAATACACTTAACACGAACTACAAGTACGAAAGTAGAAATCTAAAAAACAACATAAAACCAAAAAATTCTGGACGAATGTACAAAAGTAGAAAATCTCAAAAGCGAGACCTAAAAAAAGTAGGGCACATGGAAAAATCTAAATTCAAAAAGGTGCCCTGACTCGGAAAATTTTGGGAACCTCTGGCTTAATATCAACTTACAGTTGGTTGACTATTGTGCCATAGACCAATTCCAAAATCTACAGAATAAGCGATAGAATGTAATTTCACTTACTGATATGATTCCATCCGGCTTAGAAAGATCCTTTCTATTTGGATATCATTTTTAGCAATATATACATGAATGAATAATAATTTTGGATGGTGTCTGTGTCGTTTTGCTTGATTGCAAAATTGTTATTTACAATAAAAAAAGAGTGAAATTCTGAATATCAATTTACCATGTATTAAAAGTCAAATATAAAAAAAATGCCAAATCCTTAAAGACGATGTTACGATGCATATACCATTCATAGACTGATGCAAATGTACGTGACCACTCACAATGCTCAGATTGGTGAGATAGGGCTTTTGATTTCTTTTTATAAATTTCATAAAATTTTAGTATAAAATGTAGCATGTGCTCTTTTTGGCAATAAAAATAAAATTCAATCTTAAGATTTTGAAAAATTCTGCGGAAAAACTCGATGGCAAGTTTGGGAAACCAAATTAGTTTTTTTTCCATTCTATCCACTAAACACACTGATTTTTGACAAATATTGCAGAATACTTGGACTCTGTTTTTCTCGAATTTTTTAAACAAAATTCACAACTTCCCCTTATGCGAACCTCCCATGGTGCCAACAAGGAGTTATTTCTTGATGTTTCTGGCATTGATTCACTACAATATTCTAAAACAGTGTTGAATTCACCTTGTTGCTTGTGATATTTGACTAGCTATTATTTGCTATAAGTTCAAACACGAATGAGTTGGGCGGCACAGATTGAAATTGCCATACAGACACGTCCTGGTGCTAGATTTAATATTTAATATAAATTTCTGTTTTACGATTTAAAAAACCCTATGTAGTATGTGATCATATGTGTGCATTAATTACATCGCATAAGAAAATTATTTTATGATGAAGGAAAAATATTAGATAGCGTGTGACCTAAATACGAAAATGAAAAACTATGAGTTCTGGATATCCAATTCAGATTATCCGTTTTTTTCGATTAACCCTTGTCCTCCTCCCCATCAACACGGATAATCGAGAGTACACTGTATAATGATTTCAGACTTGAGCCCGTCGGGTTTCGAAAATGTTGGATCTGGACTCCGGGTTTTCAGAAACTCTAAATTTGACAACTGGATGGAAAATTGGTTTTTTAAATGCCAATCTACTTCATCATAAAAATCATGTTGTGCTTGGTGGAACCTTCCTCAAACTATGTGAACTATTTTATAACCTTACTTCCTTGCTGGGCATTTACTTGAACAATATTGCCCAAATAACATGTATTATAATAAATGTAAAATAAAACATAAAAGTTCCTAGTCAACAACTAATGGGTGAATAACACTAATGGGACGGCTTTTCTCAATGGTCCATAAATTCTATTAGTCATCAATTAAAGCTGAACAATAATAACTTAGAACAAATATAGAGGGAAAGACAGTATCACGAAAAAATTATAACAAAATGGTATAATAAATAAAAATGCAATATTTGAATTTCGAACGCAGTGTTTTTATTTACAGAAATAGACATATTGCAATTTTACCTACAAGCTATGCAGATTTTTTGAAAATGTTGAAAACATTTTCGCATTTTTTCAATACAAAAAACTAAATTCTGCATTTTGTCTTTTGCAAAACGAAAACAATTGTACGCTTATGGACTTCCCATATTCACTTTAATTTTTATGATTTGTGTAATTATTGCATTTTTACTTAGCACGGCAGAGCTGTTTACATGTGAAAAGACACCGTTCAGTTCGTACGGCATCCAATGTCCTTGCTTTTGAATCATTCCTAATACTTCCAAACGTTTCGAAACTGTTGTGTAATCAACATCTAATGAGTCTTCTTCGGGATAACGTCGAAATGACATACACTGAATATCAAGCTTGCTTATATAGTACTTCCTCATAGATGCATTACCATTTCAAACTACACGCAAGCAGTTCTGGTAATGCCATCTGTTGAAAACAGCGATAACTTATTCAAGGGTCTTATACATTTCCTTAAAAAATGATGTATATAGTTGCTTTTACTATTTTATTCAGATACAATCATTAATTATTTATTTCAGGCACAGGAAATCTTCAGCTGGCTCTCGATCTACATCAGTAGAACGCATATCAGAAGGGAAGTCCTTTGGTGAATCGAATAACTTGACTGTTGGAAAATCAGATGCAATAATGTTAAATTCTCTAAATGTTAATCAGTTCTGTAATAATAAAAACCGAATGAAGGATCAACAAACTAACGATTACAATGTGTCGAAAGATAGTTTTGATGAAAACGGAGGAATGGATCAAAATTTAACTATCGTAAGTCATTTACTGCATTTACTTATGCAAGGCCATTACATTAATGTAATTATGTGCATAGGATGGATTATATGTGTTAATAAACTTCGCAAGAATTTTTTGAGATATTCCACATCTTATTACACATCTTAGCTCAAATTTAAATCATCCTATTTGTCCAGCACAAAAGTTTTGTTGACTACTTCTTGATATTGTTGTTCAATTACAATACATTTAAAAGTATCAAAAATAATAAGACTTAGCAACTTAACGACCGCAATTTTTGCTGAATTTTGCATGGTGACCGGGGAAATTGCGAAAAAATGTGCAAAAAATTGAAATAATATTTTATCATTTCTCATCACCATTCACAATAAAACTCTATCGTAACCCAGTTACATATTTCCCATAGAAAAAAGTATGACCTAGGACTCACATACGAGTCCACGGCCACTAACCAATGTCCCATAAAGACTCATATATGAGTCCACGGTCGTTAAGGTCGTGAATTATCATTGTTCAATATATTTTCATCCCGAGTTGTTGTCCTGTCAAATTTTAAGAAAACCATACTAATATAAGCAGTAAGAATCCACACTGATAAAATTGAAGTTGTATTTACTTTTATTATTGTATTTATTTATTTTATCTTCAGAATTTATCTATCTCATTTTTACATTAAATTGTAAGTTTAACTTGTAATCAGAGAAGAACAATGTCATGAAAGATATCGAATATATCAGAAATATATAAAAATAGGTACAATAGTTTTTAACTATAATAATCGTATGCTTGTGAGTTATTTAAGAAAACTAAGATCATTCATTCATCATATAAACCGAATATATTATGGGTATGAAATTTATATTTTTTCATGCTATCTGTTGATAATATAGCCATTTACATTATGTTTTTTATAAAATTAAAATTTAGAAAACGGTAATAAGCTAGTATTCTGCAATATATCTTATTGGATCTACCTTTTTTTCTTTCAGAATACTGAAGAAGAACCTAATGAATGTAATATGCGAGGAACAGAGCATCCTTTGGAAGAATCAGCTGGGACAGGACTCTCTCAACAAGGTACAAAATTTACTTGATGTTGAAAAAATTCTCAGTTTATGATTTTATTTTACTGTTGCATTCATCACAAATTATTAATTCAAAGCATTTATAACATAAAATAATAACAAAGAGAATAAATTTGTTATATAAGTAACATATCACGTGTGGAAAGAATAAAGGATGTAACCCACATACAGCAAATTTTACAGGAGACAAAAAACGTTTATTAACTGATTTTGAGCCAAGTCAAAACATTACATAGGCACAATCTTGCACAATAGTGCACAAAGACTGCAACTGGTGTTTTATTTACTCAATATGACATTAATTTAATGAGTTATTTAAGAAAAACCAATCAAATTGATTAGTTGGAAACCCTTTCTCCCGGTTGCTAATTTCACAGGACATCCTTTTTTTAAACTTAAAAGCTAAGTTCAGACAGTAAGTCGGCATTTGCAGCTAACATCTGATAGAACTTTATCAAGTTGTATACATTCTGATTTTCAAATAAAAGCTTTTTTGTTTAAATTGAGGCTTACATCCTTTTTCCTTTCCACGGTCGATATAATCTATAATTTTTATTGCTAAAATTAAAGTGCAGTTGTACATTTTAAATACATGTTAGATTGTTTATACTCAAGAATTTATTATGATTCAATAATCGGATATTTTTTATAATGTTAACATATTTAGGCTGCTAAAGTTAGCTTATAAAATGTGCAAATGGTCACTAATTTTTTAACTTCTAAAATAATTGTTCTAAAAATCATAAAACAATCCAAAAAACATATACTTAAACATTAGGCAGACCTTTTCAACCTTCTATTCCAGAGAAAAATCCTTTATCTATTTACTCCTTCATAGTATTTATTTAGTAATCGGCACAGTAAAACATTGGATATTGAAGGCTGTTAAAGTTTGCTTGGAGAAAACAAGGCCCAACGTGACCGAGATGGCAAATTCAAAATTCACCGATTTAATTAATTCTTTCAACCCGCGTGTAGATATATATTATTAATTTCAACGTAACACGGGTCGCAGTATCATTTTTTAAAGAAATATGAGCTAAAAAACCTCAGATCATACTAGTATGGCATACCATATCTACTCTGAATGTGGAGCATATGGATCAACACAGTGTGAAGACATCCACTCCGAAAATGGAGTGTATGGGTCTCGGCAATGTGACGACATGTCTTGACAGATTATTTTTCATGAAAATTGTTTATCAGAGAATCGCTCATCCCAAAGGGCATCTAGTTATGCATTTTTGGATTTTTATAATCTGACCTGTGGAAATCGAACCTGCATACTCTGGATTGCAAGGCATGCATGCTACCAGGGAGACAGTATAGAATTGGCAACTATAAATGAGGAAAATAATCTGAATGCGTTGGTAGTTATATTTGTCTACATTTTAGTTATTTGATTGAAACTTAAAACAAATGACAATAGAATAAAATTGCCAAAAAATTGATTTTCAGATAGTTACATTATATACTTCAACCATTGTTCAATTTTAGCTTCCCAGTGGACCCTCATGGACCATGGATACCCTAGATATACAGCATCATGTCAAGCAAATTCCATACATAGTATATCATCCATAAATATGAACAATATACATACTTCACAAGAGTCAAGTATTCATTCATTTGGAATGCCGTCAGTTATCAATCCTTATGATTATCAAACACAGGGTCAAACTCAATCTCAAGGGGATGAAATGGATGGGACGTCCCCTGGCCCATCATGCTCCAATGTGCTGACAAATGTTTTATCAGATAGTCAACAAATTTTGTCCCCACCAAAAAGACGCAGAACGTCAAATCCACAATCTGAAGAAAACTTTCAGCGAGCATTAGAAGCCGTCAGATTTGGCGGAATTGGATTCTGTAAGGCGGCTAGAATGTTTGGCGTTAATAACAGAACATTGTGGTTAGAATATAAAAAGAAAGGGTACCCAAATAACAGGCCTAGCATAAAGAATAGAATTAAGCAAGAACACTCCACCCCGCCTCCAGAAATAAGGGAAGAAATACCCAGTGTACAGGATCAGCAATTGACACTTCTCTGCCCGCCTCATCCCGTGGGCATGATGGGATTTATTGATTCTCGCCATGTTGACTTTGCCTCCAGTATACCAAATGTGAATCGTCCAAGATTTGTTGAAGAGAATATGAACATACATACTCCACCGATAAATTTACATGGTATTAATTTTAACTGAATTCAATAATTGATTAATTTAAGTTGTAATTTTCCAATTCATGTGTATTTATTTCATTTAGTTCCATGCCATTTCATAATATAGATGCATAATGATTATATTTATTTTTACTATAAACCCATAATATTTTTCCTAAATTTAAATGCTTCGAATCTCTGAGATTTAAATAAATGCTTGCAATTTTTTGCTGTCATACTCAATATGCTTCTTGGGGAAGACATTTTTATGTACTTAATATTAACTCAATTTCATATAATTATATAGATTACCTTTTAAAAATACGTTTTTGAATATATTTGTGTCAGATTGAAAATTGCCGGCAGGATGGAGTTGAAAATACAGATTTGATATATGTATATATTTTTAGCCACAATATTTAACCAGTGAAGTTTTTTATTAAGTGAATTGCAAACATTTGTTCTTTTGAAAGCTCAACAGAGCACAAAAAAGTCATGACAAAATATTGTTATAGAAATGTGTATACAATATAGATAGTCCTTATCAAGTTATCTTTTTAAATTTATGGATTAAAAAATTTGGAAAAGACTAGTTCTTCCTGTACTTTTCATTGTTTGAAAATGAGATGTTTGCTTGTGATTTCTCTTTACCAATATTTTTAAGTGGAAATATTAGACTGATACATATTACCCAGATATTGTCTATGACATTATGTCTACTTTAATTAAAATCACAACATCGTTAATTAGTATTTGTTGTACATATTGACTACCCATTACATACGCAACTACATATATAATATAATTATCACTATTCTTGACATTCAATGAGGGAATCAGTATTATTTTTTTAACCTTGTCCGCTCAGAAAGTAAAGCATATGGATCTGTGAAGATAATCACTCCAGAAATGGGGTATATGCATCTCCAAATTGTAAAGATAATTTTGATCATTTAATGATTTTTTTTTCATAAAAATTGCTTGTCAGTCAATTGTGAAACCCATTGAGTAAAATTAAAAAATCCTGTAGCTTTGGGATTCACAACCTCTATGCTTCATTTTATATCTCATTACTTTCCATCATTCGACTTTTAAATATGTATGATTGATTTAATTAAGTACCAATCTGAAACTTATGTTAAAAAAAATTGTCATTCTCAACTTTCCATTTAAAAATGCAAAACAATTTTTGTCCAAATAAAAATTATTTAAATATTTGCACTTTGTTCAAATTTCATTAAAAATCACAATATTGCAATTATGACTGAAAAAAATTGGGAAAGTGTTTATTGTTCAAGTGTCAACGGTGGTTGATTTGATAATAACATAAAATTGATCCTTTAAATAACACCAGTAGGGGAAAAAAACTCAGGGTTAAGGTTTCTGCCCCTAGACGCAAACTGCATGCAAAAGAATATATTCTAAGCATATGATGAGATCTTTAGGTACCCATTCAAAATTAGCTCTTAAAAATCAGCAGAGTAATATCTGTCGAGTTGTATTTTGAACAAGTCCCGCTGCAAGAAAGAACACCTAATAAGGTTTGTAGGAAGGGTTTTATAGTGCAACACTGTAATATCTGACTGCACATAGCAAGGCATACGCTATAGAAAAACAACTTAATGTGGTAGAATGATATTCTGCAGCCTCGATATTATCCAGTTGCTATGTATTTAGATCTCTAGTACTATTTGAAGGGCAAAAATACAACAATCCTCAATTTGTTCTGCTAAGTATAAACACAGTGTTTTGCATGTGATTTCCTATGTGGATACTGTTTTTACTTAGCATGACAGTATACTTGTATGTACATCTATAATTGCATCATATTCCTGATGAGATTAAACTTTTAAGAAAAAACTTTTGGTATCTAATAATATGCAGTAATCTCAAATACATATAACATAATTACATAAGTCTAAAGTTCTTTGAATTGATTATATTTTTTTCTAATTCCGTTTACCTACATTTTTTCCATGTCCGTTCTGAATATGTAGCATATGAAGAATCCTCAGTGTGAAAATATTTACTCTAAAAATGGAGTATATGGATCTCAGCAATATGAAGACTTCTTAACAGAATTTTTCTGAGAGATTTGTGATTATAAACCAATTGGTCAACGCATTGGACAATCTCACATTTTTGAATTTACTATACTTTACTGCCTTTGGAATCGAACCCAAAACCTCCGGCGTACACACTTAACTCTTGACTACCATGCGGAAACTCATACATAATTATATTATTTACTTGATACATGTCATTAACCATAAAAACATCTAAAATATGTTTCACAACATGTATGGAAATAAAAATGTATTATTTACCATAAGATAATTTACTTATTATTTTGTATAATAATGGCCTCTTATTAATGGGGAAATATAATAACACATAACGCCCTTCAATAAATGTACAAAAATATGTAATTATCTATATCAAAGCTTGTGTGAAACATTTTATAATATTATATTAATTTTTCTTATATCTGTTCAATAATTTTCAAATGTAATCAAATTGTGTTTACTGTTCACTCAGTGAACAAACACGTTCACTGAGTAAAAACTATATTTAAAGTATCAGTATAGAGATGTTGAAAATGGTTCAATTTTCAATAGCTTAGAGCTTTTTAAAAATAGGTTTCTTGAAAAATCATACCAAAAACAAACATTCGGTCTTATAAACATATGAGAGAAGACCGACATAATATGATTTGCTATTATCTATCAGTTACAGTTACGCTTGGCAATATTCCATAAGATTCAAACTCTGAGTATCAGCTGATGCGCTAAGCACATATTCACCAGCCAGCGTGTAAAAATTGTATCAAGTAGAAAATCGAATAGATAAAAAATCGCTTGTTTCTCATACAAAAACTACATGTTTTGTGTAACAATTTAAGCTTATCGCATACGTTGCGCTGGCGGCCAACTCATTTTGAAGTTTTCATTCACTATTTGGAAGTGTGAATAAATTGTATAAGTGAAATAAAAATTTGTATGAGAAAATATAATTAAAAAAAAATTGAGGTGTTGTCAATAAATAGCATTACCATTATTTTTTTATGTTTCACAATTCATAAAATGGACATCTACAAGTGTTCAAAATTAAGATTATTCACCTAAGTATTATAGGTTTCTTTGTTTGTACCAATACTAATATACTAACCACAAATAAATGATTAATTATACCTTAAATACAGTGACATAATTGTAGATATTCTTTGTGTTTTATAAATAATATGATATGTTGTTTTAATAACCTAAGTATAGTTATTTGGACACGAAAAACATTCTCATTCATAACTACATTGTCATTAAAGTTTTTTTAACACAAGACATTTTTTGTTATTTAAAAGTATTGTTAATGTAATATTTATTAAAAATTCTGAATTATTTAAAACTGGTAAACTTCCATAAGTAAGATCATTGTTAGCGACCCGGGTTTCGCCTTTCGGCATCTTCAGGCTACATT
>JAGVSQ010010993.1:0-12539 GCA_022683975.1 Rhyacophila evoluta
ACCAATATTCTGTCAAGACTCATATATGAGTCCACGGTCGTTAAGCTGTTAAGTGTGATTTTAATGTTGTTCATATAAAATGAATATGAACTGAGAGCTTTATATATTTGGTGTAATTTAGTATTTAAAATGTGTGTGCATAAAAAATTAACTCACTAATGAAAGGATTAAGTTGAAAAATTATTGTTCTACTTCTTAATACATATTTTAACTGAAATAAAACATTTTATGGGAATTTACTGGAATTTCAAAGGGAGATGATGATGTTAGTGTATCTGTTTGGAAGCCGCCACCAGCCACAACAAAAATTACATATGCACACCTGACTCATCTTCTCTTAGTTCAGGTATGGCAGATCGCTCCCGGGCGGCACCCGCTCTCCGCAATTCAGCAATAACTCCATGCAATTCTGTGAGCCTTTCTTCCGATGCTCTCCCCTGCGATGCAAGACAGGTCCTCAGCCTTGAGCATTCATTCTACAAATAATACGAAATAATCAAAACACATACACTTATCGAACACAGTAGGCAAATATTTATCTGATTTTTGAATTTTTACATTTGCAGTTTTTATTTAGATAGCCAAAAATTCTCAACAAAAATTTCAGGAGATTCCTAATACCCTAGTGTAATTAGGAGCTCCTGTAAGTCCTGGAAAAATGACTTTACTTTTACTAATTATGGCTCAGACTACACAGTAATAGCATCTGCAGTGATTGATCTGAGTTGACGGTGCCTCAAAACAATTTTTAGAATTTTCCACCGCATACACATACCTGAGCTGTACACAAAGCATCCCTAGCCGAATCCCTGTCACGCTGCGCGGCATGCAATCTCGCCGACAATTCCAGAACTTCATTTTTCAGAGATGATACTGCTGCAAGATGCAACTGAGAAAAATACATATTTTTATTACTAAAGTAAAATATAGCCCACTGCAAAATAGCTTGCATGTTACTTTCCCGTTTTTTAGACTGTAGACTAGTCCTAACAGAGATAGTTATTTTAGTGGTAGAGACTATAATGGTTCTATGGAAACCAGAAGATATTCTTGTATTCAGTGCAAATAATAGATGACAGTGTAAGCCAGAAGATGACTAAGTGATTGGTGAATGATTAAGAATTACAGTTCTTCCAAGGTGGCTGCAAACTTTACTAAGTATAGATATGTTCATAGAAAAAAAATATCCCATGTGTGTAAAATGTTTAATCGTTTCAAGTAGTTTCAGCATATTAGGCCCCTAGCTCTTTCTTGGGAAATGCAGACCATTATGAAGACTATTAATTTACAAACTTCACACTGTGAAGATCTGTATGCTCCAGATTCTGAGGAAACATGGTGGAAGAAAATTATCATTCAAATCCCAAAATTCTTACATATTGTCCTTCCCCAGGTTGCGGAGGACTCGTGACAGGTGCCGGTTGAAGGACTCCGGCTTGAACATCGCGCAAGCCATTCCCCGAAGTGTTATTTCCATTGCCTGCACCCGGACAGCAAAGATACCAACTTCCACTCCTAGTAACTCCTGTGTTGCCAGGGTCCGGCTCATCATACCATCTGCAGGGCAATTCCCCATCAGATGTCGCATTATTCGGACCATTCCCAATGATGAAGTCTCCATTTCTCGCAGTCCTATCAGGCATCGGAAATGTGCCGGCTGTGGAATATGAACTGACTCTTGGTTCATCGTATGTTATGGAGTCCCGGTGTTGTTTCTTCCGAGATCTAACGTTAAAATCGATTTCGTCTTCCAAATCAAGATTTTTGCCCAAATAGGCTTTCGACCTATCCGCTAAAGCTACCGGACAATGTCTCTGTTGATATATCGCCGTAGAAAGCAGCGGTGAGTTAATGCCGTTGTCTTCGAATGAAGCAAAGAATCCATCAACCTCTGGAAGACAATCATCTTTCTCAAAGACGTCAACAAATTTTCCCTTTTCAATCGCCTCCATTTCGGCATTGTCTGTTGAAATTTGCTGGTCTTCTTTCATGAGATCATGGGGATTTTTGACATCGCCAGATCCATCGTCCACATCACACCGAGGAATTGAATCTTCAACGGCAAAAACGCTGACAATACGGCCAGCCCGCTTATTGGACAGGTCATCTCCGAGATCCAAACGGAACCCACGACCTTGAGCGTTGAACATGACGTCGTGTTCGTCACATTTGACAGTCAGTCTGTCGTTGTTCTTCGCCGGATCGAAATCTAAATCGCTCTCACCGTCGCTGTTTCCATTCCTGACCGGAACGTCTACCGCAATGTTCCTTCGTGCACCTTCGTAGGTGTTCGTCCTCCGTCGGGGCCGGCAATTTTCCAGCGCTCGGTCAGCGGCGTCTTCATCTCGTCTGTTCACGCCGTGTCGTCCATGGACCCCAGGGACCTGCTGGGCCTTGTTGAGGTCGCCGTAGTAGTAAGGGCCTCGGGCGGCGGCGGGCCCCGACATCGGGGGGCCCGGCGCCCTCTTATAGGGGGCGATCGGGGATCGTACGCGATTTTTTACTTCACAAATGAAATGGTAGATGCAGCTTCGTTTCCGTTTGTCACATTGTATTATATCCTTCGAACTTCACTGATAAATATTTTCATTTCTATTTATTTTCGTTTTTAAATGAATGCAGTAAATTCATTTTAAAAGAATATTCCGAGTCTCAAGTGGAAAATAAGCTAAAACGTTTTTCAATATGGTACATTAAAAAAAAAGGTAATGGAAAAAAAAGAATCAAAACAAAAGCAAAACAGGTATTGAAGTCAAGAGAACTCCTACCAAAAAATAAATCCAGTCATGCGGGTTCACAACGTCCGAAATGCAAACCTAGAAGGCGACGGATCGACAAAATAGCCGTGGAATGCAAACAGCCGAGAAGGACGAAATCATCTAGAGATGCATTCGTTAGTGAATAGATAGTGATAAAACTTTTAACTATCTTTATTTACGGCGCTGGTCTTCACACTACTGCATCTTCAATATGAAGATTTTCACATTCTTCGTGTGCATGTGGCCTGAAGATGTCGAAGGGCGAAAGTCGAGCCGCAAATAGCTATCCGTACAAATTTCACGAATTCTTAACGGATCGAGCTTGAAGATCAATTTCGATCAGTCAATAGAATCAGTTTGTTTTGCATTTATTTTTATGAATCTTCATTACGACGCGGAAATCCCGTCATCGACGTATACATAGTATACTGTATTATTGCGTACGAATTACAATACTACTATTATGTGTATACATGCGATGTGCTTTCAATTATAATAAGATATAATAAAATCCGCCATTTGGATCTCGCGCCTTTTTCGATGGGAGCGCCGCCATTTTGAGCGGTGCACTTCCGCCGGATATCGCCTAATATTCAAATAGCGTCCTGCTTCACTAATAGCGAAGTGACAATGAAATAAAAAAAACATCCATCATTTTCTGATGTCATAACGGCAGTTCGTTTCATTTTGAACATGCAAGGTGCATAAAAACGTTTAAGTAGTAATAAATTCAAATCGAAAAAAATAAGTAATTAAATTAAAAGGTTTAAAAACTGGTCGCTCGCCGTTCGACGCCGCGATTTTACTAAATGCACAAATGATAACCCTTGTGACAGATAAAACTGAGTGTTTCGTCTTCCGGCACACTTTTTCATTATCGGAAACATTTTCAAATTACTTTGAATGTCTCAACTGGTAAAATTGGAATTTTCGTGACAATGGCTGACGCTCGAGTGTTTGATTTAAGTTTCTTTCTTACATCTCAACAATTTTTTTTTTTTCAATTACATTAATACGGTACGTCTTCCGTCTACATAATATAGTTAAGTGTGCCCGCCCCGTCTCTACACCCGGTCTTAAATAAGTGTATCTTGATCAAAAAGTAATCTACCTTATTTGATGGGAGTATATACTAACTACTAAAACACGCATTGGTGCTAAAAATAATAATATAATAAATCATATATCGAGTACGGAAAGGAAAGGGGACGTAACTATCCATTTTTACAAAATAGTCGTTTCTCGATAATCATAATGTATTCAACTTAATACATTTTTAACACAAGAATTTAAGCTACAAATGCCAATTCAAAATCTAAATTTAGCGCTTGAGAAAAAAGGATGGTCTGTCAAATTTGCGACCAGGAATAAATAACTTATTAAATGAATATCAGATTAGCTTAATAAAACACCAGGCATAGTCTTCGTGCACTTCAATGTTGTGTCTATTTAATATTTTGACTTGGCTACAAATTATTAAATATTGCGTCTCCTGAAAAATTTGTTTTGTATGGGTTACGTCCTTTTTTCCTTCCACGGTCGATATGTACCATCGCGCTCGCCATATGTGACCGCATTATGTGGCTCGTCCAGGATGAATAGCCAGATGGATCCAATAGTTATGGGGTCCAACTTGAGCAATTAAACATTCCGTATTACGTTCTAAAAAGGCATAGACATGCTAACTATGTGACGAGACCGAGCTCAGACAGCTTGGCAGAAAAACTGAAGCGACGTAAGAAATTTGGTGAAGTAGTCTGGAATCAGTTCGATTTTTAATTTGGGTCATTTAATATTTTGATCCACGTATACGAGACCCATTGGGTGTCGGGTTTTTATTGCGATCTGGTCCAATAGAGTATCGAATTAGTATGTGGAAGTCATCCATGTGCGATCTCCGATCTCAACTGAAGAGTGAGAAAATTATGAATGTCTATCGAAAACTCGATAAACGTGAAGTTTTTGTTAATTTTGACTCGAAAGCTACACTGGAGAAACCCCTTTTCACAGCTGACTATTTCTTTTCGGGTGACAATGCGAAATTGATGAAATATGCAAGTTCGATTCGATAGAAATTCCTCGCTCCACTTGTCGGGGCGTCTCAGGAATGGAGCGCTATCGATCCGCACCGCCCTTGACCGGCATACGACGCGCTTACACCGCATCGCGAACGCCTACGTACACACTGGAGCAGCCACGAATCTTCTTCCGTCTGATACGACATATCCTACGGTCGCCCCACGGTGCCAGGAGAAACGATAACAATTCGAGGAGTACGGTGGAAAGTCAAATTTAAAAAATGGTCAGAGATAACTCCGTTCTTAATACAATTTAATAATTAAATCGAGGCGAATGGATCGTGTGCTTTCTCGCATAAGCGAAAACCTGCACTATCTAACTGCGATTAATGCAAATTGATAGCTGTTACTATTACCTACTTAATTTTTTTTAAACCTAGAAGACACTACTGCTATTTATAAGTATGTAGTATTAAAAATGTCTAAAATGAACAACTTTTCAAAACATACATATAACAGTTACACCTGTTACAGAAAAATAAAGATTTTTAGTCAATTTAATTTTAGCTTAAATTGACCAAGTTTGAACATTTTTTCCTTATGATATAGGAACTACTTTCCAATAAAATATATTCTTTTAGATAGAAGCATCCTTTTTAAATACAAAACATAAATAATTTAAAACTCAATAAATTTGTATAATTAATGCGTAATTGGGCACGTTGAATCACCAAAACATCCCTTACGTCGTGTACGTTTTCTTCGGGTAGTAATTATGTCTTTGTTGATAGCTATTAACATTACGGACACAAGCGCGCTATTCGAGTGCAGTATCTGCATGAAATTCTACACGCATATACTGAGGTAGTTGATATTATTTTACTGTGATAGTAACACGAAAAAGCAACCAAGGAAGACATAATTGATGATGGCATTCGAAAAGTAAAACGCCTTCGCTTGCATTTGTTATAGCCCATATATACAACTCTAGGGAGATCTGCAAAGACCTAAACAAGAAAATGTCACATGAAAACGTAATACGAATCGGCTAAGGTTGGGCCGAACCGACAGAGTTACGACGTAAACAGTGGGTCTTAGATTTCAATAAAATATGTGAAGAGTGTGGATGGCCGATTCGAGAATACATTAAAACGGTGTATACATGTGTTTAAATCTAGTATCTGAAGAGATACCAATGTCAACCAATGAGACATGCGGTAGAATGATCTGTGGGTGACGATTTCGTCATACATATTTCATAGTTATCTTAAAACATCAAATTGAGGTTAAGATTACGATAATGCCAACCACAAGCGAGCAGAAGCGCGGACTGCAGAACTATTTTCTGAATTAATGCATTTTAGTAGTTACGTGCATAATTTGAAATTCACACGCTGCTATGCAGATGAAAACTAAACGAAAAATTTAACTGAAAAATGTACACTCTATATAACACCGATAATGGATAATTATGAAATATAAAATAAATTTTGTTCGCATCTCGTACGGGAAATGTGTGTTCTATTCCCACATCTGCTAGATTTTAAAAAAATCTTAAAATGCTTGACTGGATACCTAATGGATTGAGCGATCGTCTGACGGTCAATTATGGTGAAAAATAAATCTGTCAAGACATGTTTTCACACTGTGTAGATCCATATGCTCCACTTTCGGAGCGGATATGATAAAAAATATTATATTATCTGTGCCAGTTCAGAATAATGAGTAAAATTTCGTTTCTAACCAAACAAGTCAAATATAACGTATAGTTATATTTCTTTTAATTTCAGCACACTTGAGTGCGTGTCGAAGTCTCAGGTGATTTATATTTACTCTCGGGACATTCCTGTTGAATAAATGTCAGCGCTTCGGGAGACGTATGATTATGATGGTAATAAATATGATCGGTCAAGTCTTCGAAACATGTATATACTACATGGGTTTATGTTTGCTGTATTTTTCGTAAGAAAAAATATTTGGCATTTTTTAAATTTTATTTTCGACATATCTTCTTTGCTCTCTACAGCGAATATAACGACTTTAAAACATTTCTAAATATATCTCATACCATGTTCGGTGCATGGTCAGTGATCGTTTTTCTTTTCTAGATTTAATTGATATCCAATACTTTGTACGTATTCAAAATTCAAATTCATGGTGGCCATAACCTCTCCAGCCGTCTGTTGAGTTATCGGGAGTTTTGTCGGCTTTAACCAGGTTCTATCCATCGCGCTGGCCATCTTCTAGACTCTGTCGTATAGCGGTGAATTTATGTCGCATTTACTATTATTAATCGTCGAGAGAAATCTGTTTGCTGTCCTTTAACGTTACGAAACGTTATTCTGATAACGTCACACGTTTGCATTTTTGGTCGACTGTGAGCATACGCGGCACCCGTCTTGCCTGAACCCTTTTCTTTTGTAAATATTCCTACACACTCTTTTAATATGTGTACTTTGTTAACAATCTCGCTTCACCTCACTTTCTGATTGTTTATAACAATATCGTGATTTTTGCCAACCATGTCTGGTGTTCTCACCTTTTTTGGTCTTCCACTGCGGCCACGTTTAAATTCAGTTATTCAATAACGAACAGTTTCATAATGTTCTTGATGAATATCATTTGCTAGTTGGTCTTCCAAATGAAGGAAATGAATTTCAACACGAATTTGAAAGTTGTCGATTTTCCACGAAGCACAAATACTCGCCAAATATAAAATAAAATACAGATTGACTTGAAATTTAGAATGGCATCTTCTAAAAGCTCAAAATCATGAAAAAGCGTACTATTAATTTATGAAAATATCATCTATGTATAGATACAGGGAACTTTCATCCCATGTGTTGTGTACACCGCACATAAAACTAACACGGTGCAGGGTTATGACTAGTATTCTCAGTTGTACAGTTTGTGTTACAAACTTCCAATTTATATGGAAATGCATATTTTGAAAAGCTTTTTTGTGCTTCATTTTCGACTTCACACTAGAGGTAAAACGATTTTTTTTTTAAATATATCAATCTGCCGAATATTATTGGTTTTGTTTAAGATTATGCAAATTACCCCGACGTGCTTATAACACGAAATATCCATGCCAAACGTTTTTCATAAGCCCGAGAACTAAAAGCGTATAAGATTATAATAAATAGCTCATGAAGAAACAGACAAAGTGCATATACCTAATGCTAGATTAGCGTCAGATAAATCTAATCATCCTTCAATCCACAAGAGGTATGACAGATAGTATCGTGAAAATAAGCGGCATAGAAACGCCCAGGACCAATTCGATTCCTTCAGACCTTCATCTAGTAGTGGATCGACGCATACGAACTACAAGTTGAAGTATAAGTTTATATCGTTGTCGTTGAATCGAGCGTACATATTAGCGTACATAGGACAAATGTAATAACGATACAGGAATAGACACTGGAAGCACGACTGGTCTGCGACCATGCAACATGTCAGGTTCGATTTTGTACTTTTCATTTATTTTTGGTATCTTTAATGTTTAGTGAGTTCTTCCCAGGAAAATCCCGTTCCTCTGGTGTTTTTTTGTTGATTTTCCGGGAAAACGGGGAGAAATACGGCCAGTTCACTTTTTTGCACGTTTAATGTAACATGTTGAATATTATTTTCAATTTATCACTATTTTTTTTTTACTTTTCCGCAACCCTATAATATCCGTGGTTTTAAATATCGCGTTTCCTGATAACAATAAATATCCGGGAAACGTTACCTTCTTCCGCCGCATGCCCCATTTTCATAGAAATAAATAAAGCAATACTTTATAATAACGCCGACCGACGTCCGATTGCTTAGCCCTGACTCGCCTAATTTGAGCGTTTACAGAATTTTACAATGACGCAGCATTCAGTTGCCGCAGGCTACGAGATGCGTTATGACACCAACTGTATTTTTTAATGAATTATAATATATCACTATGATAATATACATCCCCGGTAGCATGCGCCTTAGCAATCCGGGGTATGCGGGTTCGATTCCCCACCTGTCTGATTTAAAAATTTAAAAATGCAGGACTAGATGCTCATTGGGTTGAGCAATTGTCTGACAAACAATTTTCATGAAAAATAATCTGTCAAGACGTCTTCACATTGCGGAGATCCATATACTCATCTTTTGGAGTGGGTATCTCCACACAGTGTAGATCCATATGCTCCAGTTTGGGAGTGAACATAGTATTAAAAAAAAAAAAAAATATTATTACAAAGATTTTTCTGGGGGATTATTCCCATCAGTTTCGTGATCATCCGAGGCAAACTCTATTGTGAGCGGTTCCACTGATTATTATTATTCCATGTCTGAAACGACCAGAGCCCCTGATATCCAGGCTGTTCTTTCCTCCGAAAACACATTCTATTTTTATTTGATATTGTGAATTATTATCGTGGCAATTAATAATAAAAATGATTCAAAATATTATTTTTGAAAGAGAGTACATGTTATACGAATGAATAATTAATTACAATATAATTAAATAGCGACGTCGGCTGTCATAACGAGTAAGTGCCTCTATTCGGAAATCTCATTGCGATATGTCAAATAATGAAGCAAATTATCTGCATTATTTTATGACGAAGGGTTTACGCCCAGTTCATCCTAAAAATAACTTGGAAGTGATAAACAATAAAATACAACATTTAGCATGGGTTTTGTTTAAAATTGATAAATAGACAAACGCTTAATGTCCACCTTCGTTTCGTATTAATTTATTTCATGGTGCAATTTCAATAGTGTTAAAATATTTTATGCGGTTCAACACTTTTTTTTTTAATTCTGAATTATTTAAAACTGGTAAACTTCCATGTGATTTTTTTTTAAAAATTTAATTTTAACCGAATTACTTACGACTAGTATAGGTCTAGTCGATTTAGACATCTGAATAAAATTCTTAAAACTTTTAATGTAGGGGTTACCGCCAAATACACGTTACGTTAATAATGGATACCATAGTTGTGTTTATAATTGAATTACTAATTGTACGTTAGCCCATAAAGTCATTGCCAAACTGACTAATTTATAATTGTAGTTGAATATTATTCAACCAGAGTAAATACAAACTTTATTTGTTTGAAATGATTATTTGATAAGGGGGCGCGGTGAAATGTTTGACGAAGATCGCATTTAATTGAATTGTATTTTTTTACAATAATCTGAGAAACCAGAAAGCAATCTTCTTTCCAAATTCACATACAGAAGTATCTGAAGGATATGAATGTACGCGTAAAAATGCAGTACTGCATTAAAATTAGGCCAAATGTTTGAAGGCATACGTCAGAATTAATGTCATGTCGTGTACTTGAGCAGATCGTCGGTGTGAAGAGAACGTTATAAACGTTTCGTTTATTTAATACGAGAACGGAATTAAGAAATCACACACCATATATTTTATGGACAAGATTATTTTTAAACACTGCACGCACGCACATTTCACAAAATCGAGCCAGAACACATAAAATATCCAAACATTAGTAGGGCCTTTCTACGACGATCGAGGCAAGCATTTTGCACTAATTTTAAGCGTAGATTTTAAAATAATATTACACAGCAACGCATACAAATTCACAGAGAAACTGCAGGATTGTCGATTGAAGGCATTGTCAATCGACAGCGTGCTATTTTTGACACAGAATTTAATCGACAATGTATTGACATAATAAAAATGTCAGCTCTTCTTTATATCGGAATTTTGTAAGTCAAGTCCTCACGGAAGCTATACAACCAGAGGGTTGACAACTCCATTCTAATACCGGCCGGTTAATTCTTCCAATGACAAAACTATTTTCGTAATAATCATATTATTTATAAATTAAAAACCTCTTTATAGATTATTTTTGTTCCGTAATGCGTTTCGGGACCGAAAAGTGGGGGCCGACTTGTTTATGTGGAGCGCGGCGGTGCGTTCGACATTAGAGGTGCGCTGACGATATATACCGTCAAACAAAACGTTTCATTCGGATCCTTTTACAATATAGACTTTCGACACGCTTCGGTGTAAATTGAACACTTGCTACATGCCTCCCTATCGGTTTTTCCTAATTTCTTTCTAACAAAAAAGTCTATGAGTATTTATTTATTTTCTGATCGGTTTTGATTCAAATTGGTATTTTTTATATCACATCCACTCCAATTTTGATTTCCGTAATTTCAACACGCGTTTCGAAAAATTATTTTTCACGAGAATTGGCTGTCAGAAAATTGCTCAATCCGAAGAGCATAATATTGTATATTATACTCAATGGGCTAATATTTAGGAAAAAGTAAATTATCTATCGATGCATTTCTTTCGAAAACTAATATAAGGACTATATATTGATCAAAATTTCGATATTCTGATTACTTCAAAATAAATAGGTGTACTAGTCGGTTTACTAAATGAATACTTCTACTTTAGTTTTCAGTGATGGTTCCCACAATATAATTAAAATCACTTATTATTATCGATAATAAATGATGCGTTTTATGGATCTACGATGATTAATCAAACCGTTCTTACTTTTTCTCCGGTATTTAAAAAACCTCAATTCCAGCATGATCAATAGTCAAATGATGTAGACTATAGGAATATATTAACTATCCATTTTCTCTGACTATTGAGTCGATTCCTGCATCCAAAAATATGTAAATTTTTACAAAACTTCGAAATTAGAAAATGCTATTTTTTCATAACATATCTTAAAAGCACTAATACGAATATAAGTGCTGGCGCTCTTTCATTAGGGGTGTAGAGGATTCACAATGCTTGAGATGCGGCTCAATGGTGTGGGTTACATGACTTTAGGGGAATCTTTTTAATTATTTAATTAAAAATAAATTAATGTACCAGTAGAATATTGGTTCGATTTATAAGTCTCATACCATCTCACCAAAACCCATCTCTATTAGTGTTGTAATGCGCAAAGAACAGAGTGAAGTGAGTTACGGGACATTTGCAAAGCGATCGACTCGGACATGCAGCGGAAGCGTACGAAGAGTTCCGGGATTGAACGAAATTCTGCGATCGCAGCTATTGACAACACTTTTAATGCAGTTAATTTTGGCACAACAAAAAATATAGACTAACAAAAGATAAGCAACGGAGGTCACGCAATCCAGAGCATTTCATCACTTTAAGATGATATGTGAAACCACTTTTAAGAATTATTCACGCTTGAATTAAATCAATCAAGAATTTTCTTAAAAAAATTTACTTTTGTGCTAGTTATAGATAAATTATTCGTTTTTTATTTTAATTTATGATAGCAAATATATGAGAGAGTTCATTCCATGAAAAGCCTGCGGCAACTAAATTCAAGCCATGGTTGCTGAATTCCGTATGTACATAACTCTAACGAGATGATACTTATCCCTGTGATACTGTCATATCTTTTGTTTAGTATCACTGTATTACTAGCTACGAAAGGCCGAAGGTCAGAGCGTGTCCGAATTTTAACGAATATATACGAAGTTTACCGTACTATTCCGGAAGTTACCGAACTTATACTACATAGGGGCCGCCGAGTCAGTAAAATTACGCGGTAAAAACCATAAATGATGATATTTATAGAATGAAGAGAAAAATGTGTAGTTTTTATTTTCATGGTGCAAGAAATACGGGTTCGCTGTAGAATTGAATTTGTAAAAATATATGAGGAACTCCGAAAACAGTCCACCGAGAAATTAAACTTTCAATCAAATAAAGATATAACTTAACTTCTAATTTATTTAAAACTGGTAAACTTCCATATGTGAGATCACTGTTAGC
>JAGVSQ010010994.1:0-12538 GCA_022683975.1 Rhyacophila evoluta
TGAGCAAATGTCATGTGAGCAAATGTCATGTGAGCAAATGTCATGGAACCGTTTTTATGTTTAACGATTCCGAAGAAATCGAAATTCGTACTTATATAATATTTCATTATTAATGTAAAATGTCTTCTCGGTTAGCGTGCGCGCCTGGAAATTCGGGTAAGGCGGGTTCGATTTCTCATCTGTCGGATTTTAAAAATTTGAAAATGCAGGACTGTTGGGTTGAGTAATTGTCTGACAAACGATTCTCGTGAAAAATATTCCGTCTTCACATTGTGGACATCCATACACTCCTTTTTCGGAGTGGATATCTTCACTCTATATAGATCCACATGCTCCACTTTGGGAGCGGACATGGTATGTAAAAAGGTATCTACTACATAAAATATTGTATTACTCTATTACATCAAGTAAGATACCATTCGTGATGTTGTTTCTTTGACCGAACGGTAAAATGTGGTTATACAATTAACATACTCCTACAATATTTCAATATTTATATCAAATTACTATTCTACACGTTTATTATGTTGATAGTTATTTCGGTAATAACATCTCATTACTAAAAAAATGAAGCTGGCTCGGCCTGCTTTCAGTTAGTTTTAACCTGACTCGCCTATCCTTCCAGTTTTGGAGCCCTATAAGCCAGCTCAATACTATTTACAGAATGTATTTGGTAGAGCTATGAGATTCAAGCATGAGTGGACTCGGGTTTGATTCCCCATCTGTCGGATTTTAAAAATCTGAAAATGCAGGACTGGATGTCCGTTGGGTTGAGTTAGTCTCGTGAATAATATTCCGTCAAAACGTTGTCACTTTCCGGAGATCCATATGCATACATGTTATAAATAATATACAATTGTATGCCACTATTGGTTTTTTCGTATTTGTGATGTTATAATATATTTTAAATATCATAAAAAATATTTTTTTTAAAGAGACATTTTGTGAGATATGTTATTCATTCTTCGGAGAAAAATATTGTCATAAAAGGGTAGTGGCGCAGTTGGACCACCGCATTCGCAATGCATAATAATTTATAGGACATGTTCGACAAAGGCTGTAAAATAAAATATTAAAGCTCTCCGTACAGATTTTATCGTCTGCTTGTAGGGATGCTCGCAAAGCTTTAACTCGATACTTAAATTTTGCGCTAACTATCGACTACTATCGTACACCAACATTATCACAAATTTCATAAACGTGATAATATATAAAGCCTCGCACCAATTCGTCAAGATAGAACGAATAAACTTATTGTTTGTTCTAATATTATGTATTTATTTTTAAAACAAGATGCCTATTGGGTTGAGCGATTCGCTGACAATCGATTCTCATGAGAAACATCTGTTTAAAATAAGTCTAGACAGTGCGAAAGTTTATTGCGGTCAATTCCTTGCTGTGGAACCACTTTTAGTTTTTAATGCCATTATATTAAAAAAAAACTACATCAACAGGCAAAAGTAGTAGATTAATAGAACTTATATGAAGGCTTTTATTATGATTTGATAACAATTCTTGTCTTAATTATAATTTATTATGTTCTAATAACATAAATGAGGCCTCTACTATCATAACTCATAAACTCCAGCTTTTGCGAAAACTCAGTTATGAATGCAGCACTGTTCTTTATGTTCACATCTATCATTTCAAGTATAAAATATATTTTTAAACGCATAACTTTCCACTTAAAAATTAATGTAAAAATGTCGTTTTTTTTTCAAAATTTATATTGTCCAATGCCCAATATTTTTCTAAAATAACCTCCATTCCAACCAATGAGAGTGCAGCTTTCAACTACCATTGGTGATGGTGTTGCTGACATTGACATCACATTGCTTTTTGACAACCCTATCTAATAACGTCCCAACATCATTATGACGCCATCGTCATACTTTTTCCGTCAAAGCTCATACAATATACTTATGGCCTTTTTTCATAACTAATACTCTTCATCGACTCGCATCAAAACCAAGAATCTCCAAGTTTAAATTAAAGACATCTTGTAAATTTAACGAAAAATTGTTTTACATGACGGTAATTTTTTTTATCGATAAGTCATCTATTACAACTAAAATCAACCTGTTTATTTGTGACTGCAGCACGAAAGCAGTGGAGTTTATGAGTTATTATATTAGAGGCCTCAAATATAATATAATATCTTGTTTCTCCTGAACAATGGGACATATTCTGATAAGTGGTCTTACGGTGGGAGCGATGGTACGTTCCATTTATGGAGTGGTCATCTTCAGTTGATGTTCAAATTATGCTTCTATTTCGAAACGAGCGTGGTAGAAAAATATAATATTGGCAATATTATAAATACTTCCTAGTAGCAATATTATAGTGTGTAAATGATTAACAATAAAGACGGAAATTAAATATCGATTTTTTTTTAAACCATTGACATCTCTTAATTTAATACGAATGTCGCTTTTCCGAGTAAACCCGCTAAACGACTAGGCTTAGATCATTTCGTTTTCTTCCCCTGCGATTTAGGTTTCACTGCCGTGATGGCGTTTTTCCTTGTGAAACCAGCTCTCAACTTTTTACGTACAAAATACCACACGTTCTTTTCACACCACACTTACTCTATAAATGTAATGGCATACCATGTACTGTAGAATTGTGTGAGACCATCTTTTGCATATTGTATAACATAAAAAATAACTACAATGAAATAATAATATACATATAAAACATAATATAGGTAACCCTTGAGTTTATTATTATAAATAATTTATGTTATTTTAATTTGAATAAATTATTTGGTGAACGAATATAAAAATAAATGTTGTAATTTGCTTGGGTCGAAACAAATGTATTTAATCAACAGAGTTTTTGATTGATTTGGCTCTTTTTGAATTGCTTTTTTTATTGCTCATTTTTCAGTGAAATATGTGGCTTTAAAAAATATTAAAATACTATGGACATCGAATAGTAAAAAACAATACGATTTCTTAGTTTTTATTATTTAAAATTATGTAGTTTTAGTGTTTGTGTACTCTTGTAGTTTTAAATATGTGTGTAATATCATAATTATTAATATTATAAAAAACAGTAAAAACTCATTCGTTTTTATCAATGTATGCAAATCTCTTATATGCGTTAATCTGAGGAGACGGTCAGTGAAAAGTCTGTTTATGAGTTATCTATGCCTGCATTTAGTTATATATCGTCGTATTACTGGCAAAAGACGTTAAAGTTAAAAAGTGAGTTTTGAAATAATCGAGTTTTAATGTTTGAGTCTCTCTGTTAAATAGATGTTACAACAATTTCTTGAAGTATTATCATTTTACCTTAAGAAATTTCCGTAAAATCTATTTAACAGAATCGACTATTTCAAACCTCACTTTTTCACTTTAACGTCTTTTGCCAGTAATACGACGATATGTATTATATTTATATTAGATAACTGAATTTTTTTACTACTTTCAATACAAAGTTTCCATTACACGGTAAAACCTGCTTTGTGAATAATGATTTGTTTGTAAAAGTATTAATTTCAGATACTTACATCAATATTAATAATATTTATATGTTGAATATACATTAAAATATATATAAAATTATGAAAGATTCACCATTAGTTCAGTTTTAATATAATACCAACAAGCAAAAGCTTATAAGTGATAAAATTCATTGTTGAATTAATTAAGTCTTTAAAAATAATCTCGATCAATTAATACACTTTTGTTGACAACCATGCCCCTTGCCAAAAAAATATTGTATAGATTTGTATGGAAATCGCTGAAAAATTTCAAGTCACGTGAAATTAGTTTATAAATATTATTTGACATATTCCATATATTTTGTACTAATCAATATTTTTCTTTTGCTTGCAGGTATGGAATTGAATATCAAGATACTACTTCTGTAATCGGTTTTAAATACTGTATTAAAATAGCAGATAAAAGGTTAGAAATCTATAATATAATAATATTATGTGGCAAATACGAGGATTTGGGTTAATCATATAGGAAGAAATTTATAATGTCTTAAAATTCATTGTACACGTTTCGTGTATCATCATTTTTTAGTGGGTTTTATTTAGTATGCTCCGTATCTGGCATTCCATGAATTAACATTTGTGAATGTACAAATTCATAATAGAATGCCATCGAAATAGAAATTTCGGTAAAATTAACCCTAACGCGGTATTGCACACTACGGATTGCGGACACATTGCGGGGTGGTAAATAAAACCATTTTTTTATCAATACTTTTTTTTTATTACAATTATAAATATATGTATAAGCTAATTAAATATGATAACGTTTTTTTCACCTGATACAATATTTGAAGCTTTTGCAGTTATTAAAGCTACCGAGTGGAAAATTTCGCCTTATTCTCCAAGGGATTGCTTTGTGGCTTTGAAAATTCCAGCCCACATAAAAAATTGTGGCAATAAATTTATTGAACGCGAATATCAGAAAAAATTTTGTAAGAAAATATACAGTTTATATATTTACATTTTATCGCTTTCGGTAGGAAAAATCATGAAATTTCGCCGGAGAATATATTTTCTTTTTCACATTTCTCTGGAAAGCTGCGATGTTGAGAATTTTAGCATTACAAAAGAAAAGAAAAGTGCTTTTATTGTTTTTTTACAAATTGTGTAACATTTATCGATAAACCGTTAGTAGATAAAATATTTACTCACATTTACTAAGATTAATGTCGCAGTTTTTACACCAAATTAAGGATACTTCGTAATTCATAGTATTTATTATAAACTTATTTTTATATAAGTAGTAATTTCAATACTTACTGTGAATTTTCTACGCTGTAGTCGAATGAAATGTTAAAGTAAAAATATATGGTGTACAATATTACAAGTACACGCGTTTTCCATGGTGGGCGATATATAAAATAGAGTAACCAGACAACTACACACATGTCAAGTGCTCACATGACTTCTGCGCACACATTGAAGTGCTCACACTAACACAGAAATTAATATTAAGACATTTTATACTTAATTTACGTAATTATAGTATTGGTAGATTTTTATTTCAATGATACTTATACTTTAATTAAACTATACTATAATTAACCTACCAAATGCCGTGACGTGCCTTCTTAAAGACAATAACACATACAGTGTCCAAAATAAGTGAAATCTGCATTTAATATTCTCCAAAAAATATGCTTTATATTATACTTAACTTACTTTGCTGGCTATATAAATATATAAAATCATAATTTAAATGTTAATTAAAATACATATTAAAAATGTCAACGAATTCCGTCTCTTATTATATCGTGCGCTCGTATAGCGTGATTTATTTAATGGAGTGCTCGTATGGGAAGGTTTTATGTATGATTTATTAAAATGTGATTTAAAACTCAATTTTATCAAATGAAACTTTCGGCGAGTGTAATTTTTCCGACAAGTTGACATACTAAACAATACGGGCCGTCGTTAATATAATTGGAAGTATTTTATGAATTCGTTATTGTTTCCAACGAAAACAGTTTCGTTTGACATGTCGCTTGCACAAAAAGCTCTTTAATAATTCCCGGAATTAGTTCCTCGCGTGCTTCGCTCTATGTTGTACTTAAGTAAACTAATTGATAAGTAGGTAGGAAAAGCAGGACTTCACCCTCTAAGATAATCGTTCTCTCACATTTATTCTAAATCGTTTTTTTTTTGTGTGACGTAGAGTCGTGACCCTGCACATTTTCTTATGGCCCTTTTACTACTATGACCATGTTTTCACCATAATAAAATGGGACTATACTAATAACATAAACATTTATTATTTGGAAAAAAAACTTTACCTTATCAATATATTATAGTAATTTTAGTTTTGTAAATTGTAAATTAAATCAATTCTAAACAGTTGGTCACATGTTTTGCTTACGAATTACTCACGCTATTCTGCGATAATTGTAGCTCCTATGCATTTCCTAAGCTCAAAATTGATCGATGACTTTTATTGAGATTCGTTAGATATTACTGACAAAGTTAAAATAGAATTACGGTTGTGAAACTGAGATGCCAAAAGGAGATCAAAAGATTATCTAGAATGGCGCGTAAAATTTTTAGAATCCATTCCTTCTACTATTAAAAATATATTGAAATACCATATCACAAACGTCTTCACATTGAAAAGATCCATGAACTCCTTTTTGGAGTGGATATCTTTACAGTGTGTAGATCAATATGCTTCACGTTGGGGGCGAACACCGTATAAGTAAGTAATATTACAATAACACACATTTACTAAGAATATGCGAGTATAATAATGTAATTATCGTTGTTTTAAGAAAATATGGTTATAATAATTATAAATATTTAATTTTATCTGCTACGGATGGTCTTCTGGTAACGTAGTTGGTAGCGTGCGCGCCTAGCGATCCGGGAAATACGGGTTGAAATTCCCATCTGTCGGATTTTTAAAATTCGAAAATGCAAGACTGGATACCCGTTGGGTTGAGTAATTGTATGACAAACAATTCTCGCAAAAAATAATCTTTCAAGGCGTCTTCGCATTGTGGAAATCCATATACTCCTCTTTCGGAGTGGATATGTTCACACTGTGGAGATCCATATGCTCAGGAGTATTAAATCGTTCACGATTATTTAAATAATCGACCATACTAAAAATAATACCTTTACATTATGTCAATTTATGTTGAATACTTGTTATTTTAATTTAATTAAAAAAAGATAGTAGTTGCTTGAATGATTTTCGTGACTTTCCTAGTAGAAAATAGGAACGACTGGTTGCACTACCTTTAATAAAATATTCAGGACTTATAATTGCGTGAGTACTCCCAAAAAGTTAGGGCTTTGTATTTTACAGCCCACATTTTGTTGCTTATTAATTAATTCGTCAACGTTATAAATATGAAGCAAAAATATTTACTTTTTCACGGTGCTGTCATGGGAAAATAAGAAATAAAGTTTTGTGAAATATTTAATTTAAAACAGATTCAGGTGTTTTTGTTACAGCCACCGATAAAAGCTAAATGAGCTAGTGAATTTTTATTTTTCATGTCCTCTACAATATTATGGGATGTGTCATGTTTAAAATTTAAAATTTAAAAATTTATGATACCACACAGTTGACGCAATACAAATTATTGTACTCGTGTATCAACATAAACGGTTAGTGATAAATTTAAGTGGCAATCGATATGTATAAGAAGTTATACTTCAAAATATTAAATTAAGAAAACGTATGTACCTATGATACATTTCTTTGTTGTTGTTATAATTATTGATTAATGAATGTTATTTGAAAACTATTGTAAAATGAAATTCGTAGTAGTGTATGGTATATTACTAAGAAGTCTTTTTAGATGAATTTCAATGATTGAATGTAACAGCGATGTATTGAATAAATTTGAACGATCAAAAAACAATGCGAAATTTGGATATGTTTTCCACAAAAAGCACGGCGTTTTAGTGGAGTAATTATGTTTAATAGTTAGAATTCAAGACCTTTATTTTAATTAAGGGCACACTATTTTTATAGCCTTATGAATTAATAAGTAGTTTAATTACGAAACATGTTAACTATATTTTTAAACGTCTCTTGGTGCCATAATTGTTGTTTTGATCTAGTAATAATGTATTATTAGAGAGACTCCAAGCATGTCAACCCTTAACGCATGTGTTACTTGCCAAAGTGGTGAAATATTGTCGGTTTATGGTAATGCCTAGCAGAGATTTCAAGACATTCAATGGAGAGGGATGATTTCAGCAAGATGCGCCGCATCTTGTTTCATCTCTCTTTGTTGGCAATATAGTAGTTCACTCTGTGATACCCTGCTTTTGTACTTTTGTGAAGCTTTTATACACTTACACTACCAGGTACATTTTTGCGAGCTTAACATACTTATCTCCGCTATCTCAAAACAGTTTTTATCTGATCTTAGCGATTTTTAAAACAGCCGTGTCTTATTTTATGTAAACAAACTAGAGTATTACTGAAAATATATGAGCCAAATGTAATTAATATGTTAGTAAAAAAACACTGGCGTATTGTTATGTATTGTTTTTATGTTTGATAAACAAGAATCCAAGAATGTCTATGTAGCATAGCAGTGTAACCCATTAAATAATTTTAATTTTAATAGTCAATCACAGTTATAGTATAAAAAAACCGATTTATATAATTAAAGTGTGTAGCCTACGAGTATTATCTATTCATCCTACGACAACTAGTGTTTCATCTATTTTTCAAATTAGAAAAACAACTTCTTCCATGATGGCAGCATAATTATTACACAGAATTACATTTCTACATTTGATATTTTCATCTAAGTTCTTACAGAAAGTGATTCTTACTAATATTGCATGCGTACGGTATCGCAGCTTTATAATCCTCACTGTCATCTTTGAAAGAAGTTGATCAAAACTACAATTGTCTAACCGTATCTGTCCATCGTTTATTAATATAACTAGGGTGCTAATCCAAATTTGTCGATATCTTTAGTATAATTTCTATCATGCCTGTGTCATTGTGTTAATTTGTTATATGTTTAATATCAATTGGTGAACGATTATGAGCTGACAAGGCGAACTGCACCACTCGCTCCGCTAACGTACAAAATGTTTTCGTAATAACATCATTGTGTTTCAATTATTTACACAAACTATGCGAATATTTGAATGGGAAATCTAGGCTTTGTTCTCAATTTAACAAACCTCAAATATAACATGAGTTTGAGAATGTCTTTGCATACTAGAGTAAATGAACTCGTTGACAGTTAAACAAAAGATAAACTTTCTTCGAGTTCTCTTTTCATTCCATACTTATCTACTAAAAATTCAATGATGACATTAATACCATGATTTGTCCCAATATTTGTAGGAACTTCCACCATCCTTTAGAATTATTAGATAGAACGACTCACCACATAATAAATAGTATCCATGAATATAAATAATAGTTAATTCTATTTAACGCTGAGTTTTTCATATTTTTATTTAATTCATAAAACATTCATTCATTTACAATCGATAGATACATCGAAAATGCAGCACTGTATACTCAATGACTTAAACATTTGGTTGACAACCAATTCTCATGAAAAAAAACATTCAAAATATGTGCACACGTTAGGGAAATCCATATATTCTATTTCTGGATTGGAAATCTTCACACGGTATCGATCCATATGCTTGACTAACGTTCGACGAAATGTTCTGTATCCTTTATAAGTATATGCATTTTTTTATACCTTGTTTGCTCTCAACGTGGAGCATATGGATCTACACAGTGTAAAGATATTCATACCGAAAGAGGAGTATATGTATCTCCGTAATGTGAAGACGTCTTGACACAATCTTTTTCACGAGAACTGTTTGCCAGACAAATACTCAACCCAGTCCTGCATTTTGAGGATTTTTAAAATCCAACAGACGGGAAATCAAACCCGCATTCCCCAGATTGTTAAACGCGAACGCTATTAACTACGCCACCGGGGAGACATGGATTTACGGATACTGAATGTAGTCTTTAAGTTACCGATTTTTTTTTGTGGTTTACGGTTGAATAAAAAAATGTTGTCTTTTCGGTAGCGTAGTTGGTAGTATGCGTGCCTAGCAATCCAGGGAACGCAAATTCGATTCCCCATCTGTTGGATTTTAAAAATTCGAAAATTCAGGACTTATCTTACAAACAATTCTTGTGAAAAAAAGCTGTCAAGACTTCTTCACATTACGGAGATACATCACTTTTTCGGTGAGGATATCTTCAACCTAAGTAGATCTATATGCTCTACGTTGGTGGTAAATATGTTATAAAAAAAAACAAAAAAATATCAAATAAAAAAGCTATCTTCGAACAGGGGACCGCCTGAGTAGAAGAGCAATATTGCATCTTCATCCGTTGGACAATAATGTTTGAAGTATAATGTATATAAGCCTGGAGCCTCGTTAATTTTATTCTTTGTTGACATGTTGTCCTCCCTTCGAGGCAATTTTCCTTTTGCGCTCTAGTAATATGAAAAGTTTTCCCCTTTGCTCGGGACCCTCGGCTTTTCCGGGAAAGCTCCTCCCACGCCACACTTGTCGATGTTCAAGGGTTATTGTATTTTGTCACCGCTCCCTCACACACTGGGTCAACATAAACATATTGAATTTATCATGGGCGTCGTTACACTGCGTGCCATTTTATAGTTAACGTTAATGTGTGACGTAATAAACAATACAATAACTGATCGACGTAGTAAAAATGACATAGATAATTTACTAGGAAAACGTATTTTATGAAAGACAATTAGTGCCTAAGCCATAGGTTCCCAAGGTGGGTGGTATCGCCCCTGTGGACGCTAAAACCTTCTATAGGGAGCAATAGTGGGTTCAGAAGCATTAAGGGGGCGTTCAAGAAGTGTTTGGGCTGGTGGCTTCTTATAAAACAAATTAATAATTATAAATACGTGAGCTAAAATAACACGAGAATAGGGCGGTAGGACAAAAAATATTGGGATCTTACGGTATAAGCTGTGTACGTTTGTGTGTATATTTTTTTCTCTAAGATGTATTTAAAATACATACCAATCGTTTTTCACGAGTATTATTTGCCAGCCAATTGTTCAACCAATTGCGCATCCATTCTAAAATCGTATAGTATATAGATCTACACATATTATACAACGCGAAGAATTTTCTAATTAAAAAATTTAGTATGTAATCGTACATATTTTAATTTTCAAAAATTACATTTTCAAGATAAACTCTTTGCTGTCAAATGCCACTAACAATAAAACTGGATTAATTAAATCTTTGTTTACAAAAATAAAATGCGTTGTGTTTTTTTTGTATATGTCTAAGGGAAAAATAAATTAAATATTAAAATATACTACATAAATCACTTCTATTCTATAAGAAATTGATGTTAAAATTTTTTTGCAAACTCATTGTAATATTAAAATTATAGACAGTACCATCCATTTAACTACTGTAACTGGCTGCGTTACGATGTACTGAAAAACCAAAAGTCTCTATAGTAATAATCTAAGTAGACACTCGAGACTTGAAATTCCGGTTCAAAAATACTATTAGCTTTTATTTGGAAGTTCATAGCTGAAGCTCTGCCAAATAATTTGTCGCGTGGTTCGTTTGTGAAGTTTCCAGTTTCGGCCGTCTGCCAAGCTTTACGATTGTAATTATTATTGTTATGCGGTCGGTGAAAATATTCATTATAGAACCTTGAAATTGCAGTTATAGCATAGTGTTAAATAAAGAATATCATCGATTTACTTTTTTGTTGAATAGTTCAGATATATTCAGGATAGATGATCCATATATTTATTCTGGCTTCAAAGAGACTATATCGAAGAATTTTAAGTGCTATAGAGTTATAAAAACGATCAGCCATACGTAAAATTTTATCAGTCAGTCTTCATTTCTTATTATATCAATGTGATATTCAATATGAAGTATAAAATGTTTATTACCTAATTATTCCAATTTTAATGTAAGCGTTATATTAATTGAAAATTACGTTTCTGATTTATGATTAAATTTAATCCATTAAATGCCTGCCATCATATAGCATTACGCCATACGTTTCTGCGTTGTTCCGATCGCAGATGGCGTTTGCATTAACCATCCCTCGCTTGCCGAAGCACTCTTATTAAATATTTCTCTGCCTTATATTTTAATAACAGCTTTCGATAGGAATATATTGCAAGCCGAAACATACATTTTATGGCACACATTCTGTACCAGTTCAAATACTTTTGCATATCCTCACATTTATTCCTTTCAATGCAGTTAGATTTTGCTTTAAAATAAATCACCCTCAAATATAATACAATGTATTTTTAATTTGCTCTAATTATGCACGATAAGAAAAAAATTGCTTTAGGCGTTACACCTCAAATAATATGCATGGTTTCTTATTCTTCTTTCTTTATATGTATGCCATTTTTGCTCCGAAAGTGAAGCATATGCATCTACACAGTGTGAGATGTCCGCTCCGAAAGGAGTATGAAAAAAATGGACTTTATCCGCGGTATGAAGTTATGTCTTGATTGATTATTTTTCACGAGAATTGGTTGTCAGACAATTGCTAAGCCCAATCGGAATGCAGTCCTATATTTTTGAATTTTCGCATTTTCGTATATGAAATTTCATTACTATATTACTTTCTAACTAATGATCTACAGAAATCCGTTATTATGTTTTATTTATACCAGATGTGATTTTTCTTCTTCTTCCTGCGTGGCCGGTATGGTCGCGCCTCTAGAATTCTATGTCTATCTTCCGTCCTGTCAGGTTATGTCAGCATCCCTTAATTTATTCGTGTGCATCATTTGGATATTACCCGATGGTCTTCCAGGACATCCTAATTCCACCGCTAAAATACTAGACGAAGCACTTTTCATAATGAAATAAATAAAGATGGCTTGCCAATTTCAACGTACTACAATAATATAAAACGTAAAATAATGACCTAGTAAATATTTCAAATTATCTTAAAAAGTCTATGTTTTTAATATACTCTCAATTAATTTATAAACCACTAGCTGATCAGTACCCGGCGTTGCCCGGGTCCCTTTTTGTTTCGAACTTGGG